>VOQJ01048025.1:11047-22543 GCA_015052665.1 Apistogramma diplotaenia | reverse complement strand
CGTAAAAGTCAATTATTGCTGTGCAGATCTGTCTCAGTCCAAGAGAAATCCTTGAGTACACGATGTCTTCTGTAATCATTGATCTCAGAGGGCGTGAGATGGCTCTTTGTCAATGTTTTATAACTCTTAGCAGTGCATCTTAACTAAAACTTCTCATAGAACACCCCAGGTTGTAATAGATCACCTTTATAATCCATAAAATGAGCTGCAGCCCCAATCCCTCTGCACTTCCATTCATCCATGTACACAGATTTCTTGCCAAGTCGAATGTGCCTGTTGTTCCACAGAGGAGTGCTGTGTGGAGTAAAGTTGTGGTTAGAGATTAACAGAGAAGGACCTGCTGATGGAAAGCTGAACATCTGTTCCACTTATTTTCCCAAAAATCACACGGAAATAATATATCAAAAGGAGAGTCTGTTCCTAATGAAGGATCTTAACCACTGCAGTTTTACGACAGATTCTTTTCACTGAATTATATCGCCATGGCAGCTTCAACACATAGAGTAACACCACACATCCCAAACAGCAAAACAAAACAATAAAACAGCCAATAATTAATGTGTAAATATGCAAACATGTGGATAAAATCATATTATTATTACTATGCATTAAACAGTCTTCTAGCAGCTGTTATAGGGACCTCCTAGAGTGCACAAAGACCAACGCTGGATTGTATTAAAGGCACTTGGGAAGTAAAAAAATGTGAACCTCACAGATGCATCAGTGTCCAGATGTGCATGTGCCCTAATGTAAATGAGGGCATCATCTACACGGGTGTTTGGCTGACATGCAAACTGTAAAGGGTCCATATGAGTTGACTGTCCCCGATATAGCAGAGGACCCTCTCTCAAGCTTCTTAATAACAAGAGATGTGAGGTCTGCAGGTCTGCGGTCATCGGGGTCGATGAGATTACTCCTTTTTGGAACACGGACCAAGCAAGATGTTTTCCAGAGCCTTGGGACCTTTTCCAAATGCAAACTCGACCTGGCACAGCTCTGTGGAGCAGTTCTTCAGCAGGCTTGGGCTGATGTCATCGTGCCCCAGTGCTTTCCCCAGCTTCAGTCAGTCAGTTCCATCTCGACCTGATGGTTGGAGAATCATAGGCAAAGCCACTGGTGACGAGGTGGGAGCGACTTGCACTATTAACGCATTATTTATAACATCAAAATCAATGGCAATGTCCTCAACATCATCATAATTTTTAACCATATCTTTGCCAATATCTGTTCAAAACTGACTTATATTTTTTTTCCGTATTAACACGTAATCCTATCTTTACAAATCACAGTGCCCAAATATTCTTTTTAATTTGTATTTAACATAATGGCTGCAGAGTGCACTCATGCAGAGCTAGTGTATCACATTTGTTTATATTCAGCTGAGGCTTTGGAGAAGTGGTCGATACAGAAGTTAGGAAATTTGAATCTCAAACTCACTCTGAGAAATTTATCTTCATCCATGCTTTTATAGGCTAGAATGCTGTAATGCTGTGTTTGCAGGATTACCCAAATCACCAGAAGGCTCTGCCTCCTGGCTGTAGTTTAGGAGATGGAGCAGGTCACCTAAGGTTGGTGGTTTGAGTGGTTTTAAAATCCTTCTATTAGTTCATAAAGCTTCAGTGGTTTGTTCAGTGTCTTCCAATCGAACTATTCTCTCAGGTCATCAGGTGCAGATCATTTAACTGTTCCCAGAATCCAACATAAGTGCTTTCAAATACAGTGGTTCTGTTCTTTGTAACGAGCTGCCTGCTGATCTGCCAGCTATCTTAATATAAACTGTTTACAGATCACATTTAACCCATTTATTTTCATATTTTACCTCATTTGCCACTTTCTGCTCTTTAGCAAACAGAAAACTGGGATTATTTAAATAAAATATATTTTATTTATCACAAAGATGGAAAATTAAAACCTAGACATGGTTGTGTGTGGAAATCCCACACAAGATCAGCAGTTTCTGAAACACTCATGACACATTCAGTGACACGTTAATCATCTTCATTCCCCGTCTTCATGCTCAGTTTGAGCTTCAGGAATTTGTCTTCACCGTGTCGACATGCCTAAATGCACTGGGTTGCTGCCACATGACCGACTGATTAGACGAGAGGTGTACCGAACAAAGTACCAAAAGACTCCGAAGGTGCACCACCATCTGCTCAGCTGTGGATGTATGTAAATATCCATCCTTTTACTTAAATCTGATAAGAGTAAACATGCAAAAAGTTTACTTGTATCAGCCTTTACCTTTAAGATAAGATAAGATGAGATAAACTTTAATGATCCCACAACGGGGAAATTTGCATGTTACAGCAGCTCAGTACAGAGGAAAAGGATGAAATAAAATAGAATGGAGTAAAATCAATAAAATATCAGTGCCCTATACACATATACATGCCTACTCATGCAAAGTGTTTTTTCCCAAAGGGGGAAATTTAAATATGTTATTATTCAGCTATGTGAATCAAATGTGACATGAAATTGGACTCTATGTGGCCCGTAAACTAAAATCAATCTGACATCTTTGACAAAACAATTATCGCGACTCTCGTCACCACAGGGTGGCAGTAAGACTTAATTCATTTCGTCTCTAACTTTGCTGCTTTTCTCTACACAGCATCTCAGGTTTCTTGTGTTTTTCTCACGTTCTCCATTAAAGGACGTGGTTTTTTTTCTTTTTTATGGGAAAGTTTTCCTTACCGGAAATGCGGGTCTAAGGACGGAGAGTGCTGTCTGTAAACCTTATTTAGAGGCCACATGTGATTGGTAAAACTGGGATGCTGGTGCTTATTTATATTTTACTCTCTGAGAGGTTTGACATCTTTGCACAGAGAGCCTGAAAGGCTTTAGCGATGGACACATTGAATTGTCATAGGTAGACAGACTCGCTGAATTTCTCAGAATACCCACCTTGAACTGCAGTCAAGTGAGTTGACCCTAATACACATTTGGAAGTGATGCATGAGCTTGGATGGGTCTACCACAGGGCAGCATACTGGTTTAATCCAGTCAGTTCAGAGGAAACAGCTGTTCGGGGCTGCGCTCATGAGCATCGTTGTTATGAGATGATTACGCACGAAGTTAGAAAATGGTAAACACGCTTCTGCCGAGTGGAATTTTTCCATTATTGTCGAGTTGATGAGATCTGTCTGTAGAGGGCGTGAAAGGACGAAATGTCAAAGCAGTCGTTAAAAAGAATTCCTAACATATGGTTTTGTTTCGTTATTGCGCCCGTGGTTAAGTGGTCGTTGTGCGTTTATATTTTCACTTTTATTTTGAATTTTTAGTTCAGTTTCATTTGTTGTGAATCCATAACATTTATTGCATTTCCTCTTTTAGTTCTGCTGCTGTAACTAACTGCTATAACACACTCATATATATATATATATATATATATATACAGGGAAGACCAAAAAAAAAGCTCAAGTTCGCCTTTATTGTGTTTAAACAGAGTACAGTGTGAGACGGATCCTCGAGAGAAAAAAAAGTGGCACAGGTTGTCCGCTTCGCCTTGCGCGTCACATACCTGAACTCCGCCCCTCGCTAGAAAATAAAACCCCTTGAGACAGGAAGAACCTGTCAATTCCTCTCACTCCATGAGCACAAGTTCTTCAAAAATAGTTTGCTGCATGTTGTCACTGGAGATATAGACTCATCACATTCGGACACATTTCACAACTGAACCACTCAGGGCGTCTCATCTCAGCCCTCCATGCTTCTGCAATCCGGCGGGTGTTAAGATCCATGGAAGTGGCCGGCTTCTACGAGGAGGGCAGCTTTGCTATCCACAGTAGAGACAGCGTTATCAGCCCCGTCGGCGGCGGCTCGTACTGGAGGCTCGGTGACTCGATGACGGAACTGGGCATTGAAGAGCGGGAGAGAGCGATAGACTTCAGCGTTTACCTGGATTCAGCTTTGCACTACCCGCAACTGGCGGCGCAGACGCAGCAGCAGCAGCAGGGGGACGTTTTCTCAGATTTTTTGGCAGAGAACAAGAAAAGAGTTGCAGCTTTGCAGAACTACAAAAACTACTCGCTGTTGAACGAGCTGGAGTCGAGCCAGTGCGACAACCTGAGGGACCCAAGGGAGCCCTACGCGCTGGGTTACGCGGAGCTGCAGGAAACCCGCGTGGATAGCGTACTCAGCCCTGAACTTGTCGGGAGTCGCTACAGAGCTGCTGCTGCCGCTGCCGCCGACAGAGAAGACAGTCAGGAAGACGCAAAGATGGAGAACGGGTCGTCTGCTTTTGACATGAGGTCCTACATTCACTATCAGTCCACTAGTGGCAGTCTGGGAAACATCTCCACTGCGTCCTCGACTTGTTCCAGCCCGCCCGGCACACCTGCCCCGTCAGGTAAAAGCAGGTCACCATCGCACAGCGGCAAAATGTCTAGCGGGAAAGCAAAGAAACGCCTGGACAAGGACAGTGACGAGTACAGGCTGAGGCGGGAGAGGAACAACCTCGCCGTGAGGAAGAGCAGGGACAAAGCCAAAATGCGCAACTTGGAGACTCAACATAAAGTGCTGGAACTGGCCGCAGAGAACGATCGTTTACAAAAGCGAGTGGAGCAGCTGTCCAGAGAGCTGGCCACCCTGCGCAACCTGCTCTCTGCCACCGGACAGTGTTAAAATGCACGCACACACACACACCGGAGACTCTGCACGGATCTCCGTGCTGTTGTCTAATCATTGGTGGACTTTAGAACCGGAGAGAATCCACTGTGCTGAAAACGGTACGCTTCACAGGTGAAGACAGCGACCACCAGTTTACAAGGACACTTTGAATGGGACTAAAGGAGTGGGTGCATGTATTGCGCAATCATTCACGACTCTTCACATGTCACCTTAGCTTTATTCTCAGATGTGATTTTTCTTTGTGTGTGTATGCAGTATTTCTGTGCAGGTTTTACATACATGCGAGTGAATTTCTACCCTTTTTGTGTGTGTATGTGTGTGTGTGTGTGTGTATCTGGAGCAGTGGTTGTCAAGGGAAGAGTTGTGCTGCAGTGAAATGATGCAACTCTTTGTAATAGTATTGGCAATGAATGAAATAAGTCTAATTATTTAATATTGAAAGGTGAAATGCTTTAATTGTTCTTGATATTTTATTGAATTAAACAGATTTATACTTTGTTTAAACAATTTCACTTGCAATTTCTTCTTTTTTGTCCCTTTGAAGCAGGTGAAGGCGCAGACAGACAGACAGACAGGGGCGTTTGCTTGTCTAATGTTCACACTCATCATAGACTGACTGTGTAATACCACATATTTCTCTTACAACATATTGCAGATAAGAAATTGGCTCAGCAGGGAGGCATATTTCTAATCTTCCAATTCGGGCCTGAGTGCTGAAATACACCCCAAAAAGAAACGCGGAGCAGGAATTTGATGTTTCTTTTTTGGAGGTGGAGGGAATTTTTATAACCTCACATTATATTTGAAGTATTTGCTTGTAAAGTGTATTCACAAAGCAGAAAATGACATCTGGTAGTTTGATGAGCAGTGACAGATCTCCGATAAAGGGGGGGAATAGTTAAATAAAATGGAAAGATAATAATATTCCTGAAATATCAAGCCAAAAAAAATGTATTTACACTACTGTTGGGTAAATCTGAATGCTGCAGCTGCTCTGTTTACTTAATGATTTGGCAGAAAAACGCTCAAATCCTGAAATACATCTAGCCAATTTATGTTGAAACGATACTGCTGAAGGCAGCAAAAAGCATAAAAAAAGACTTGGTCACACTGCATGCAGCACAGAAATGTTGGCTTTATCTTTAGCACACTGCTCTGTCAATAGTCTGCAGGGTCCACTGGCCCAGAGAGGGGTTCAAGGTTGCATGGAAATTAATCAGCAACTAACCTCCTCACACAACCTGAGGTCACACTTTAACAGCCAAGATCGGGCTGACAGAGAGAGCAAACCTCATTTTAACCCTCAAGTCAGGAAAAAGGAAAATGCAGAAGTTGAAAAAACGGGAGTGACAAAGTAGGTTAGCTACACCAGACACCATAAGTTGACAAATGGTCTGCAGTGGAATTTACCAAGCCCTGACACGGCAGTTCACTGTGTGCACAATATGAAACATATCTGTCACAAGCAAGCAAGCAAAGCCCAGACTGAGCAGATAAAGAGCCAGGAGAGCGCTGGGTATCCGTGAAAATTCAGGGTGGGGATTGTTTTCCAACATTTTCCTCAAACAGCAGAGAAAAGTGGGGGAAAAGTGCCTCTGCTAGTTTTTCGAGAAATGGCACTTAGCTATGTTGGCAGTAAAAGAAAAAACACGCGCAAAAAAGTCACATTATCTTCTCTTAATGAAGCATAAAAACTGTGTGATGTTTTCTGTGTGCACTGAGAGATGACATTTAGGATATTTCAACACACTCCATGATGAACAGTTTAGCTTTTAACTGTTGTGCAATATCCTCCCTTTCCAACACATACCCCACGAAGAATGCTACACCCACATTTAAATAAGACATTGTTGTACTCTGTGTTCATGACAAAGGCTTTAAGTGGTTGTGGCTTGCTTTTAATCCCCAAGGCCAATCACAGAAACAAAGCAATGTTTCAGAGCAGCTCTCCATTGTTGGTCAGCAGGGTTCCTGCTCCCGTTGCTCCCGTTGCTCTCGTTGCTCTCGTCCTCGCTGTCAGCGTTGGCACACATTCTTTAAAAACATTCTCAACATACTTTCTTCGTTTCCTACTGGAGCCCCACTCAGTCTTTCCCTGCTTCTGGCTTACATGCTGACAGGCAACAGGGAAATTCCCACACAGGATGACCTCTGTGTTTCAGAGTTTAGCCCGCCCCCCCCATCCGTGTTTTACCGTCAGTGGGCAGTGTCTGACCGTAAATTCCTCATTGCATCACAGCTCCTCCAACTGTTCTCCTGTAAACCAATACAAACACAGAGACATGAGCGCACACACACCTGTTATCCCATTGCCTGCTTTGTACTAGTTGTTGTGAAATTGAAGAAATTTTTTTTCCACCCATGAGTCATGCGTATATGTTAGCAGTTATCTATTCCTCAAAACACTTTGTTATATTGTTGTAATAGATTTTTTTTTCTCTTAAAATAAACTTGAAGAACTCTTAAAACCCTCATCATTTAATGTGGCTTTTATTTATCTTTTTTTCCTCTTTTGTTTTTGACTTCTCAAGTGACTGCAGCAAGAACACGCTGCAGGTTTTAAATCAAACAGAAGGCTGTTAAAGTCAATTCACTGCGTTATGATGGAGGAAAAATACAACAAATGGGTTTTAAGATACCCCACATGTGCCTGTGCCTCAGGTGGGATTGCCTACCAAGCAGGAGGTCAGCAGGTCGATCCCCGACTCCTCCAGGCTGCGTACCAACACGTCCTTGGGCAAGACGCTGAACCCGAAGTTGCCTCCAATGCCTCCATTAGAGTGTGAGTGTATATTTGTTGCATGTAGTTGCTCAGATATTAAGTCTGGTGGGGTTTTTTCTGTTACCCCTGACAGTTTCTGAATATATTTGGACTTTGGGGTGATTTTTCAACCATATTAAGAATGATTTCTGAGGAAGTATTAAAGTATTAGTGTTAATTTTTCACTTTTTTCTTGCATTGTATTGTCAAACCTGGCCAAAATCATTAATATTCATCAGATTAATAAAGTCATATGTCACAGACTGGTGACTTGTCCAGCACATACGCTGCCTGTTGTCCTACGTCAGTCGGGATAAGCTCAGCCATCCAAGTTGGCTGAGTGGGTGGGTGGATTGATGGATGTTTTTAACCCTAGCATTGTTGTTGGCTGTAGCTGTTGCTTCATACTAGTAACCATCATGATCAGCTTTGTCATTCAGTTACAAAACACAAAGCAACATGTAACAATGATATGCTCAATCTGCTTCTGACTATCTGTAGGAATCAGGCTGAAGCCTGTTGAGTTCTAGTCAGCAGCACCTTACAAACATGCGGTTTCATGTTTGTTTTTCACGTGAAAGGCTGAATAATTCCCTCAAACAGTTGTGCACGGTTTTTAACAAAAATAATTCAAACAATCAGTTGCTAAGGAACATTTCCAGCTGCAGGTTTATGGCAGGAGGATGCTGCACGTGTGGCTCTTTAATAATGTTTTTAGTTTTTGAAGGTTTACAGCACAAAAGTACTAAATGAATTAACGTTGGGCTGCACAGACACCACACAGGCACATGTTTACTGATAGCTATTTCATCTCTGCATATGCAGACCCTTTTTTCCTGCACTGGAGTATCTCAAGGTCCCATACTGGGTCACTTTTTAATTTTCTGTTTGCACATGTTTTGTGTTTTTTTTTTTGTTTTGTTTGATTATTTGTTTTAATTGCTTCACATTTCCTTAAGATTGAAAAAGCTGAATACAATGAACCCAGTGACCCCAAATAGCATGTGCCAATCTCAAGGCCCATGGGACAACATTGGCCTTTAGTAAAATTTAGACCACCCAGTTGTGGCTGTGGTCTGTACATGTCAAACTAAGCAAACATGCATATCTCCGCTGTGCCTGAAAGCTAACAAGTTAATACAAAATGCAACAAAAAGGAAAGTTCACGCAGAAGGAGCGAGACCGAGTAGCTTTTATCTGCCCTGAGTGTAAAGAGTGGGCCGTGAGACAATCTCTGTTTTCAGAGACGTCGTTTCTGGTGTTGTTTTACTGTTTGAATCCACACAGCAGCAAACAGTGAGTCACAGACAGGGTAGGTTGCAGTCAGTCGTGGCAGAAGGCTAAACTTCACCATCAAAGATCTTTTGACTTTTGTGGGCTTTTGGTGGACCAAACTGTATGTGAAAATGCTCCACGAGACACACATTTCTGATCAAATAAACGAATGGCCCTTTGCGTTGTTCTCAGTGTAGCTGTGCACATTTTTACTTGCTTGCTCTAAATATTCTTTCTAAAGGCTATTATCTAATAACCAATAGCAGACAGGGTCAACTTTGACTCTGGTTTGATATAAAAAATAAATAAATACAAAAAACTTTTCTTCCATGTTATCAGATTTGTACTTTTTGAATCTGTAAAAATTGTTCCCTTGTTTTCTTAATGTTGCTTCATTTCACAGTTTGAATGACTTTAACTACAATAAAGAATCAGGTAACGCCCAGTTTGGAGAACTTTCTGCAACTTGCAGTGGATTCACTGAGCAACGTTTGAGTAATGTGGGACTCTTAAATACTGAGAAATCGTTCTTGCCGAAATATCTGTGCGTCAGCTAATCTAGCGTGACATGATCCAAAAAATATCCATCTGTTTATCTAAATTAGTGTACATTTCCTTAAAAACTTATTGATAATAAAAAATAATCCACAAATTTGAGGAACTCGAGTTATTACTAATGGAATAATACCACATGACACTTTAGACACAAGTGAAAATGTTCTGAGGTCATGCACACAGGCTCAAAAGCCTCTGAAGTAGGAAATATATTGGAAAACTACAGGACATTTATATAGAGCTCTTGTGGAAGCCACAGTCACCCATGTACTGCCCTTTACTCTTATGTATTATGTACATGACGAACTAAGTCAGTGATGAAGAGGAAAGAGCGAGAAAGCACACCTAAGATCTGCACATTTTTCACAGTTGATCTGCACTGAAAACATAAACCTTTGAAGTGTTTTCAGGTTAAAACTAAGGGCACAAAAGGTCCTTAAACATCAAAACTGAACTAAAAGTAGCCACACCCTCGTCATCCTTCTAGCAACTATTAGAAAAGACAAGTAAAGATGATTTTTGACACTGATTTTGCCCTTTTTTTCGTACAGTTCCTCCTCCTGAGGCACACCGGATTTCCGGACCATGAGTTGAAACGGGAAGCCAAACTGCCTGAGCTACGGTAAATGGACCAGAACATGATCTATCTTGAAGTGAACCAAGATTTCAACATCTTAGTTCACTTCTGCTATTTTTTGCTGCAGATGACTGTGAAAATTCAAAACTGACGTGCAGAAGTGACTTGCGGTCACTACGCAGCAAGCCTCCCCTGCCCAGATCTTGCATAACAGCAGGCCATCCTTGCAAAATGAACGGCTTAATTATTAGAGCAAAATTTGTGTTTAAGAAGACTTTACAA
Source organism: Apistogramma diplotaenia (assembly GCA_015052665.1). NCBI lineage: Eukaryota > Metazoa > Chordata > Actinopteri > Cichliformes > Cichlidae > Apistogramma > Apistogramma diplotaenia. Next base: position 12,461 of record VOQJ01048025.1, on the reverse strand, counting down.
TAAACTCTTAATTTGTGAAGATGGCGAGCATTCAGAATTTACAGTACAAAGCACTGTCATGAGTAAGCAACTAAGTTGCTCATCTTACATTATGATAGATTTCTGATTCTTCTTAAAGATAGTAGATCATTTACGTGCGCAGTTTACTGTTAAAGTAGAAAGGCCACAATGCAAATACATCCTAGTAAAATTAAAAATTAAACTGCATGTACATTTTTAGTTCATAAAGAAGCATTAGAGACCTTAAAACATTAGATTGTGTCTAATCAGTCGAGTCAGTTTCATTTAAAATAAAATGACAGATGACCAATGAGTGTAGTGGAGTAAATGGCACCTAATGGTAGCTGGTTATTTAATTGGAACCACTGAACAAAAGGCAGAACTTTCCGAGCTGTTAACCAATCAATATAAAGTAAAAAAATGTGCATTAGGGGTCGAGACTGAAGCGGGAGTTAAAAGATGAAGGAAAAGGAAACACAACATCCTGCCGAGCTTTCAAGTTTGTACCAATATTGAAAGTTCAGCCTATGGCATTGTTCCTCAAAGCTGCCCCCCAAAACTTTCCTAGATTACCAGATCTATGAATCGCCATGCGCACGAAGCGAACATCCCGTTTTATTTTCACAACCACACCTCGAATTTTTTTCAACATTATGGAAGTGAAAACTTGTCCTCTGCTGTAGAGAGGCAGAGTGGGGAGATATGGTGTCATCTGGATTACAAAAGACCAGTTTAAACCAGTAACTTCCCCGTTACTGGTTTAAACTGGCCTTTTGAAGCCACGGAGAGGCTGTGTTCCTCGGAGCCTGAGGGGGGAGAGGTTTTAAAAATGAAACACCACAGTTCACATTCTGATCAAACTGCACAGTAAAACCTCAGCTGTAGAATAATGAAATCACAGACGGCTGCTTGAAATATCATAGTTGTAGTGATATGTAGGCTTTGACATGATTACTCAAGAGGAAACAGGGTGTGTTGACGTGGCTGGCAGCCGTGAAAACACTTCACCCACCACCCACACGGCTCTATGTGGCCGTCCTCACGTTCGCTGTACCTTACCTTTCACCTCCTTTGTAACAACAACTTTCGGGGAATGCTGTTAACACAGAGTCAGTGGTGCACAACGTCACACGAAACATCTTAGTGTCTTTTTTTTTTTCCACCGTTGCTACGAGGACAACATCAACAACAAACCAAAGGAACACAGTGATGACATCTGTGGTGAGGCAGGTCAGGCAGCTTTGTTTACATGTGGACCATATGTCGACATCAAAGTCGTCGCTCCTTGCTGCGTTCAGCAAGAGGAAGGATGTGGAGCTTATAAGCGGGGAAGCACCGGCTTGAACCTCTTATTTACGCTATGACCTACATGCATGTTCTTATGATAGTTGATAACTATATGTCACATCAGTGG
>VOQJ01048024.1:72976-93656 GCA_015052665.1 Apistogramma diplotaenia | reverse complement strand
GAGCCGGCTCTTTCGGCTCCCAAGTGGCTCCTCAGATATTTTGTTGCTTAAATTATTAAAAAACTATGTGTAAAATGAATTGCTAACATAAAAACATACATTATATCAAATGTTTATTTATATACTCAACATAGAACAGAGTGCTACAAAAATAAATGATAAAATACAACAAAAGCAAAGACCCATCTCAATTAGACAAAAAGGTCCAATCTCTGATTGTGTATCAGTAGATCTACTTGCAGTAGACACACTCGCACCTTCATTAATAGCAGGTTCTCTTGCTTGTCTTTTCTCATCTAATTGCACGGATGGATGAACAGTTCTCATATGCCTGTGCAGGTTGTTTGTGGAGCCTGCTCGATATGAAATTTTAGCTTTGCACAGTCTGTCTTTGAGCTGTCTATCACATTAAAATGTGTCCAAACTTTACTCCGTTTTCTGACACTCATTGTTCTCACCGTTCCAGCGTGTAGCCTCTGTCTATGTAAAGCGCAACTTTCTCTCTCTCTTTCTTGTCTCAGAGCGAACTTTGCAGGAGCCTCTCCCTCTCTCGTGTTCATGTGCTAACTGTGCGGTGTGTCTGTAGCGGGAGGGGAGGGGCTACCTGCTCAGTGTCGACACACAGAAGCTGCCACACATCTTAAACAATCACGTGCGGCTTCCAAAAAAAAAAAAGAAAAGAACGGCTCACAATCAGGAGCCGGCTCCCGTCGTTCACTTCAAAGAGCCGGCTCTTAGAGCCGGATCGTTCGCAACCGACCCATCACTAGCAGCTTGCAGCTTTATATCCAGAGCAGCAAGTCTAAATTACTGTGAATGTACCTGGATTTTGTGTAACACTGGACAACTATTTTTCTAAAGCTGACTGCTTGTTGTTGTATTAATTTATTAAATCTATAGCTGGCCATGCTAACTTTAATAACTTATCTTCCATGGTGCACTTCCTGTTTCTTGTTCAGCAGATGAGAGAATAGAGCACTTCTTCATGAACCATCAATTTGGGAGTTGGCCATCTTTCTAGCTGAGGATGCTACAATTATGGATTTTTGTTCAATGACACAAAAAATATGTTGCCTGCCCTAGCTTTAAATCAACTGGGATTCTTTTACTCAGAGGTCTCTCCTTGTTTTCACTGCAGCAGATTCTTCTTCGCTTGTTTATAAAGTGTCATTAAGTAATCTCCAGCAACTATCGACCTCTCTTGGCAGCCCGAGAGCTGTGACAACATCAGCATCGGCCTGGCACAGCTCGCACTGTGGCATAAATAATGAAGCCACATTTGCAGCAGCGCTTGTTGACTAATTAGAGCAAAGATCCATCAGCAGAAGTGGATGTGTATTACAATATGTACAATAGAAAAATGTGTCGTCATAATCCTGCATTTTATAAGACATTTTTTTTGGCTTGTGGATCAAATCTCTGGGTTGTAAACAGCATCTTCCATTAATCCGTCTGTAAGGTATTACTGATTTTGGCCAAAAATACATTAAAGCTCCGGTTTCAAAATGTTGTCGATCAAAACACACTGCCGTTGAGCACAACAATAAGCTTTTGTTTTTTCACATTTAGACAATGTCTTTTTTTGGCTATCATATGGATTTTTTTTAAATAATGAGCCAAGTATCACACAAGTGTTTATGCTAACATCAAGCTTTTATTTTACTTTAAGATTAGATTAGGAGGAAACTCATGGGGCTTAAAGATGAAGCCAATGAAAGTGCAAAAAAACCTGCAGTTACTGTAAGTTTCCTTTGAGGCTGGCTCCAAAATTAGTAAGTCCCCACAGACTCCCATGTTATTACCTACATTCAGGGTTAAAACCACCTAGTACAAAAAAAAACACAAGCTAATTTCTCCCTCTACAACAAAAGCACAGTGGGAGAATTTTAATTCCATAGCTCACCTGTTTGGATTTTGTTGTGGTTTAAGTTTGAGGGATGTTGCCAATAGGCAGCTGTAGCATACATGTGACTGTCCATTGCACCCATAAAGTCTGTGGATGCATCCTGCTAATCAAGCTTGCTGGCATTGTCAGTTAACATTTCACCTAAATATGGTAACATCCAGCTCCAAAAATAAAATAAATAAAAGCATCATGTTAGTACCCAAAACACCAAATTTAAACTTTAACACGTAGACTCCAAAAAACAAATAGGTTGCTGTGTCTATCTTTTACAGTATATCAGTAATTCTCTTTACTCCAGCATGACTCTCCTGTGCTCTGCTGTTCCTATGTGACATCCCCCTGCCACTACAGGTGAAGTGACCCACAAATATCAAAGTGGCACCGTGCTAAGAGCAGGCTGACCTCTCTAAACACTAAGGAAAGGTGCCTCAGTACGTTGTTTATTACCTTATATTAGCCTGGAACATTACATACAGAGGGAAAGGAAATGATATCCCACAATTCAAAGCAATGCACCACCTCACTGTTACTGTTCACAGTCATAAAAATTATTACATTACGCTATAACTTGCTAATATCCTCCTACATTTTGGGCTTTCAACAATGAGTTGAACCCACAGGGGAATCCTGTGTAAAATATGCTAGTTCTGAAGCTGCTGCACTGTGCACTTTGTAGCATGTGAATGAAGATTACTAGCAACATTAAAATGATCAAAGTCAGCAGTACAGTGCATAACTCCATTTGCATTGGTTACATCCTTTAAGATCATCACCAATTACCTTTACCTTAGTCAAAGCAAGAGTTAAACTGGATCGTTTCAGTAAGAGGAGAAAATATGAACACAGACATTTTATTTTACACTCCATCCACATGGTAAGAAAGCACAGGTCACTGAATTTTCACTAGCATCTTTTCTCTGATGTCATGATCTGATGTTTTCTATTAAGGTCAAGGAAGAGTGTTTTACAAAAGACACGGGATGCTTTTTTTTTTTTACTGTGTGTCCACAATCTGTATCTACATCACACATTACCCACAAAGCTATGTTAAAACATCCCACAAGTGCAGTCTTGATTGAAATCGTAGGCGTGACAGTCCAATCAAAGACTCCCAGTCATCATGCATCACAAGCATAGTTGTCACAGACCCACCCCTTGGAGCTGATTTAAATTACCTGCTGCTGTTTTTAGATTCTCTCTGTAAGGGCAGAACATGCTTCAAATATTGATCCTTTTTTGGTTCAGGTACATGTAAAGAGCTCCAGTCATCAGTTGAGAACACAGATTTTGTTCTGGTCTGTTTCAAAATGTCACAAAAAAAAGGGATGTCACCGTATGTCATCCGTAGAGTACAATGACTTCTTTTCACTTCAGTAGTTTATTTTGCATTCAGGCTGGTAGCAATAATGATCTGAAGGAAAGCTTCTCCATTTCTGCAGTCTGAGCTAAAGCTCACAGCACTCGTGAATGACAGTAAAAGACACATAACACTGTGCTCCTGTGTGACAGAAGTGAACCTCTGCAGATCTCCATGTGCAGTGATTACTGCAGCTTCAAACAGTGAATTCATTAGCAGCTAGCTGATGAGAATATATTTTAGTTGGCCTCAGAGCTCTGATTGCTATTGAAATAATGCAATTCTTTAGTTAATTTTTTTTGGGGTGGGGGGGGGATTATCTTGATTTCCATTTTAATATCTTATGAAATATGAAAATAGCTTTAATAAAATACATGACTGTAATATTCATGCACCCCGTTCTCAGTGCAGTCAGCTCTGTGATGTTATGATAATTCATGTAGCCATGTACAACGGGTGTTGTCATAGCAAATTGCTTTGCCTGGTTGACCAGGAGGAAATTTTTTAACATTTTAAACAGACTGTACTGATTTATTTATTTATTTATTTATTTATTTATTTCAACCAGCGCATGGGAAAATGCATGCATGCCAGACAAGCAACGAGACTGACCTCACTTAGAGGTTTTATTTGAAAACGTGCGTTTCACATGCCAGTGGCACTAAAGTCAAACAGATTGGAGTCACAGAGTCTGTGAGTTTCCTGGAATTGTAGAAAAATCTACATGACGTCTAGAATGGGCATTTGAATTTCAAAACCAACTTGCTACCGCCTAAAACATGCTCATGTAATAATCTGCTGCAAGCACACTAATCTGCATATTTACAGATGTAGCTTATTAATAATTAAAATATTTTAAAAGATGTGTCATGGCTGGTGATGTTTATATTGTTTGTTTTCACAATAAACAAAATGCAAAGCTAGGGTTGGTTGAGATGGACTTTTTCAGGAAGGCAAAAAATATATATATCTGACAAAATTAAATCTAGACCTTTTGATAGACTTGATCAAGAGATATGTGCCCACTTTCATGGCAGTTTGTGTTGAGGCATTTTACCCAAAAGCAGAATTAATATAAGCAACAAGAAAAAAAAAATCAGGGAATTGCAAAAGTCTTTAACATTGATCTTCTATTGCCTGCAGTTTGTTTCCTTGTTGTTTGACAAATTGACCAAGAGACCCTGCCATCCCTGCAGCCATGCCTGTAGCACAGCTAAAAGGGCTAAATAATTACCTTAATCTGCTTGGTCAATTTTCTATTAAGCATTACTGCTTATTGGAGACAGTTTTTTGCTGCACATTCAGAGCTCTGTGTCAAAAGCATCGCGTGTGTATGACTGACTCAAAATAAACCGCAGTGCTCATGTTACACATAACAGAGGAACATGCCAGCCAGTGTGATTCACTGATGTGTTTGAAGAAAAACCTTTATGACATCCCAGAAACACGACCAATACTTGTTTGAATTATCTTGAACGATTAATTTTAGGTCTTTGTAGCAGATATATTGACAGAAGAAAAATATATACAATATCAAATGAAGCTGTGTCGGCCCTGCGACAGGCTGGCGACCTGTCCTGGGTGCACCCCGCCCCTCGCCCTGTGACAGCTGGGATTGGCTCCTGCTGCAAAGCTGATCGAACAATGCTTCACAGTGCAAATGGATAATGACCCAAAGCAAACTGCAAAAACAACCCGAGAGTTGCTCAAGGCAAAGAAATAGGATATTCTTCAATGGCCAAGTCAGTCTCCTGATCTCAACCCAGTAGAGCATGCTTTTCCTTTATTAAAAACAAAACGGAAGCCAGAAAGACCCACAAACAAGCAGCAAATGATGGTGACTGCAGTACAGACCTGGCAGAGCATCTCAAAGGAGGAAAACAGGGCATTTGGTGATATCCACGGGTTCTAGACTTCAGGCAGCCATTGACTGCAAAGGCTTTTCACCCAAGTATTAAAAAAACAATCCTTATACTTAAACTTATGTTAATTTGATGAGTCACTTTTCAGCTTCTGAAACTGGGAGACAGAGTGTAAATAGGGCTGTTATTCCTAACCAGTTATTGCAAAGTTAGTGCTCAACTCACTGAATTAAAGCTGAAAGTCTGCACTTCAATCACATATTTATTGTTTGATTTCAAATCCACAGAGGCAAAATGATTAAAAAAAACTAATTGTGCCATCATATAATAGTTATAACCCTAACTTTAGCTGGGGTCATAAAATATGCAGCTGCTTGTCCAGATTAATGTTTGAGCATCATTTACAAAGTCTGCAATAGCAAAAATTTAAGGATCAAAGATATTTTTAGCAGGATAAACACCGTGACATTCAGCAGGACGTCTCTATAAATCAATAACCTTATCAGATCCTCTCAGCTCGTTTTGTGCAGTGAATCATTAAAACACTCATTAAAACTCTTGATGAGGAGCGACCCATGCAAATGCCCAAGTGTACAGTGCCTTATCACCCATCCACAGTGGATATTGAACTTCATTGCCACAATGTTTACAGAGCCACATAATAAATAAGAGCCCGTGATCTTGCCAGAGCCTGCTTTATTGAAGCAAGTGTGTATATGTAAGCATAACCAGGCCAGCATGTATAAGTCGGTCAGGGTGTTGTTTTTTTATGTCTGCTTATTCATCTCCAGGCCTTTGAGTTGATTTTGTAACTTTTGTGATCATGTTAACTTCTTGAAAAAGTTCCTGCTGTATTTTTTTGTGTGTGTCATATTGTTAGCCTGCACTCTAATTTATCCGAAAAGAACAGAAAAACTGCTCAGAGCAGATGGTGCAACCCACTTAATCTTTATCGAATTGTGTGGAATTCGGCATCTGTGTGTCTTAAAAAGCAATGGCTGGTGTCAGAACACCCCCCCCCCCTTGCTCTCTCTTTCTGCGGAAATGATCTGCTCAGTTCCAAGTGTGCAATCTCTCACTCATCACACTTTCATCTGGAAAGCCCTGTGTGAGAGGGTTCTGATCTTTACACCGGAATAATGTGAGGTCATTCTATAATGTAATTTCTTCTTAACAATCAGGTTTATAGATCGTCACTTAGAGCCAGGGTTAGTTCAGATTAAGGGCCATGCCTGACAAATGAAAAGGCTTCTAATCAATATTTTATAATAGCAATGGATGAAATCATTATGTGTAAAGCCAAAGGTTACTTTCTGTGTAACAAACTAAACAAACACAGAATTATCACCGGACTCTGCTTCTCTCCACATTTCCATTGTTAGCATCTTTAAGGTCACTGCTTTCATCTTACAAAGTGCAACTTCTCTGTTTTGGTTCAGTCTCACCATAATTATCAAAACTGTTTCCAGCCCCAGAAACTCTAAAGCCAAAAACCTCTCCCTGCATCAGTCCAGGAGTTATGTGGTTGCAGGTTAGATTTTTCATTAGTTTTTATAGCCTGAGCTCATTTGCAATGAGTTTTTGAAATGCATACAGCTGAGCAACACTCGCACTAGAGCTAATAAGATGCACACATTACACACAAGCACACAAAACCCAGACAGAACAAGGTGCAAACTGCAGGACAATACAGCACCACAAGACAGGAAGCAGTAGATCATTCGTGGCATCTTTAGAAACTTTCAGTTTAAAATTCTACCATTAAACTTATACCCAGTTTGCATCTGTATTTCGAAGCCAAATACAAATCCAGCATCTACTTAATAATGGAAGCAGATTGGCATTTATATAGTCACATTTGGATCATTCATTCAGACACTGCTTTATTCTTTGTTTGGACTCTGGGAATAAGCTGGAGCGCACCCATGCAGGCACAGGAAGAACATGCAAACTCCATCCTGAAACCACCCTGCACCCTGGTGGCTTTAATAAAGTCAAAGAACAAGTGCTTAGCATTGCAGCTAACATTATGGCCTTGAGTTTAATGTTTAATGCACTGAGCCCAAATGACCAAATAATAATTTAGTGGAAGTTAAAATTTATGGTAACAGTTCAACCTATTGCATGGTCAGCTTAATGGTTATGCACATAGCATGTAACTACATTCATGGTTTTCCCAACTGTGGATAACAGTTTTATCTCATAACCTTCTCTTTCTGCCCTTAGTGTTTCTTATCTCTGCTGTCAAAAAAAGACAAAGAGATAAGATTTTCATAGTGAGTGACCAGAATGGGCAAGACTAGAATTGAGCACTCAGATCAAGCGGTTTGGAGTGAAGTTGGCGAGGCTGCTGTGGTTTGGACACGTGCAGAGGTGGGATGGTGGATATTTTGGACAAAGGATGGTAAACATGGAGCTGCTAGGTAGGAGAAAAAGAGGAAGACCACAGAGAAGATTTGTGGATGTAGTGAAGGAGGACATGCGGAGGATCGGTGTGACAAAGGAGGATGGTAGAGATAAGGTGAGTGAAGGCATTTGCATTTTGCTGGTGAGCATTAGATGACAGGATTACAGTAATACCTATTTCATGTCTATGGTAAACTAAGTAGATAAATAATTTTCTGTCTCATAAATATCAAACCAAAGCCAGCAGTCAGTTAGCTGAGCTTAGTGCAAAGACTGCCACCTCAAATAATTCACTAATAAACACTTCATGTCTTATGAGCTCTGTAAAGAAATCAAAGCACAGGTGAAAAAATTGTGGATTTATGAGGGATTACTTTTGTTTTTAGACTCTGAAGGCATGTAAGGTAATATAGGGTGACTGCCTGCTTAGAAGGTAGAGCAGGTTGTTCATTAATCACAGAGTTGGGGGTTTAATCTACAGCTCCTCCTTTCCACATGTCAAAGTGTCCTTGGGCAAGGGACTGAGCCCCAAATTGCTCCTGATGGTCGGGTCTTGCATGGTCCGTTGCCACTGATGGCATGTATGTGCGTGCGTGTGTGTGTGTGTGCGTGTGTGTGTGTGTGTGTGTGTGTGTGTGTGTGTGTGTGTGTGTGTGTGTGGGTGTGTGTGTGTGTGTGTGTGTGTGTGTAAGAGAGTGGGTTAAATTTTTTCTTAAAAATCTGGAATATATGGTCAGACTGGTTTAACATCAAGTCTAAGATTGACTGTGTAATAAAGAAGGTTGAGTGTGAAAGAAATAAGATTTGTTATATACTTATTTCCTTCAAGTTCCATAGTAGCAGATTGTGGTTGACAACAAAAATTATGAAGAGTGTGAAATACATGCATGGGAGCTTGCGTAATCGTTTCATGAGTCTTTTGTTTTCAAAAGCATGCATATATCATTACTGAGTATTGAACAAAGTCGAGTTCACTCATTTTTAGCTGTGACAGAAAACAAAGAGAAACAGCATCAAAAGAATGCAAATTTTACTCATAGTGTTAGTGCGTTGATGAAAATTGCCATTAGTTATTTTGTGACTTTAAAGCTTTGCAAAATGTGTACATGAATCCATTCAAGTGAGCTTCAGTCCAGCAGAAACGATTCTATTTCCCAATAAATGCTGTTTTTCTTCTGTTTTTTCCTTTTTGTAATTGACTCTGGACAAGGGTGCACATGAAAAATATTGAGACCTGACCCCATCAGGAGCCCAGCTCAGGTCAGTAAGAGATGGATTTCATATGAATGTGTGCAGCACACTTTCATGGGCACCTTGATTGACAGGCACACAGAGAGAGGGCTGGTAAAAAAGGCCGGTGAAAACTTTATGGATTTTTTTGACAGTCCACCAATGTGACGGTCTACTGGGATTTTCCAAGTATGCCTGGCGGTTAGTACACCACTGACTGAAGCTACAACAGCATAACGTCATTCTCAGAAACCTTCCTTTCAACACAGTTGTTATATGAGGCTGTTATTCTAGGAACATTTCCCTTAATTGATCACTTTAAAGAAAATGAAATTTCAGGATTAAACGACACCATTATATCACAATTCCCCGGTGTGTGTTTGGGAAATATGAACTATCGTAGAAGCAAAGAGGGTAGCGACAGATCTGAAGTTCTTTATCAGAGAATTCAGTTTCCATCCTACTTCTGCAAGTAAGGCTTAGGGGACTCTGGTCTCCCTGGACTTTCTCTGTGTGCCAGACTTCACTGGGTTTAGCACAAGAAGCACAACTTATTGGATTATGGAGTCCACCGTCCATGCTCATATTGCCAGAGGCTGTTAGTGTGTGTGTGTGTGTGGGGGGGGGGGGTGTGTGTGGGTGTGTGTGGGTGGGTGGGCGGCTTGTGAAGATAGAGATGGAACAGTAAATACACGGTAAACTCCCATTTACTTTCCTATTTTAAAGGTGGGTTTTCTTTATGGAGCCCTGCCTTTTCATGTTCAGAGGTTAGACATTTAAACAGGCCAGGGGAGTGCTGCACTGTAAATGAAGCAGGACTGTTAAGGCTTTTCTTGTTTCACATCGATTTAGCTGCACCTGTCTAATTTCATTGCTCAAGAAGTTTTATGTCTGCATGGACAGGATAAGGTTTTTGGCACTCGTCCTCGGTTAGATGGACTGCAGGCTACTGAGAGAATGCTGCATAATTGTACACATGCACATTCACAGTGGAAGTGATGGCCCACTCTCTGTTTGTGTCTGTGCTGCCTGTAATTGCTGTTACATTGCATTGCATAAATGCTCCATGTTTATGATGCTTTCTTGATAAATAATTCCATATTTTAATCTAACAAATAGATCTGTTTAATACTTTTGCTCTACTTGTAAAATGCCTTGTGGTTCGTGGATTTGTTTTCATGCTGTGCACTGAATCACTAGTTGATGTATAGTTGCAACTACCGCTGCAAAAGTTGGTTATATACAACAAATTCCTGGTAAAGCTCCAATAAATCATCTTTCTGGTTAGTTACTGTAATGTGCATTACACTGTATGATAACCCTGAGTTATTGTATGCTTTGAAATTGCAGTAATTTCCTCTTATCACATTAGTAGCAGTGTGCTCACTCTTAAATACAGTTCCCACAGTGTGGCTGAGACATGGGCACATCAGAGATAAACAATGTTGCCAAGGAACTCACCTTTGTCTGTATAGTTATGTAGAGTTGTGGAACTTACTCACTGTAGCAACCCTGCTCTGCTTCCACAGATTTCAGCCTAGGTAGGGATTTTGTATCTTTAGGCTGAAGCTAATCCTGATCTTGCTCTTTTTCTCTTTTGTTCTAAACCACTTTCTGCTTTATATCCTCTTTCAGTGTGTTATGACCTGCCTCACAGCGCCATAAAAGTTCAAATGCAGGCAAGGAATAAGAAAAGACACAGCCAGAGGATGAACAGTGTTAGCAGCAATGATTGGTGTATTCTATATAATGTTATTTTGACATCGAAAGGAATCATGGCTAGATCGTGATCGTGGTATCAAAATGTAGATAGAACTTTTCATATGCTAGCACTTGTTTTGAACCAGCAACCTATCCCTGAAAGTTGCCCCAAATGCACTTTTTCAGATAGGAAGCACTGATTGATTTTATGTGGAATGACCCAGTGGTGAAGATAACAAGCTGTCACACATGTGCCTGTATACACCTTCTCATGTAAGTTCCATTAGGTCCTAATAACACAGGCCTAGCAACTGGTTAACAACCACTCGGCAACCAGCAGACAAAAGGGAAAAATGTGTATTCCCTGACCAGTTGGCAAGGAATTTCTTGCTAGCATGAAACTGATCACAACAAAAATATGGTGCTACACCAAAAACCTCCCTGCCATTGCTTTGGTAGCAAGTGGGTTGCCTGTAGTTTCCATGGAAGATGACTGCTCGCCAAATAGTAGTGGCAGCTGCTTCCCTTTAAGTCACTTTTTTAAGTTTCACTAAAGCTTGGAGACCAAGCAGTGTTTGATGGCACGTTGACGTCTTTCGTGCAAAGCATTGGCAACCGCGGCACCCTGCTAGCACCAAAGCAATTACAAAGAGGTTTTTGGTGCAGCTGATTTCACCCAGCAACAGCCAGCAACCACTCATGAACCTCTTGGGGAGTATACATTATTCCCTAGCAACTCTGGGGGATCATCAACTGGTTTCTAGGCCTGCATGAGTAAGACCTTTGGCAATGAAGCCCATGCACCACCCAAAGACAGAACAGGTTGCAGAGGGCCATAAGAAATGCAAGAGACATAAAAATAATGATCATACTGTCTGCACCACTTTCAAAGTCATTACTATATAAGAATAAAAGCATATTAGATAACCAATGGGATTTCATCCTGCTGTGTGTGCCATTCAAGTATGCTCTGATGGTAGATATGCCCTTTCCTTAGTGAGTTACTTATTGAGAGGATGAATCACAGAAACTGGGAGGAATCCGTGCATTTCCCTTTTTATTATTTATTTGGCACCATGGCACACAGAAAGCATGCAGTGCTGGAGCAGCAGTAAAAAGCCCTGCTTGGAGAGCAGGACTAATCATACCAGTCTCACAGCATAACAAGACAACAGTTAGAATTGGATGGCGACTGGAAACCCTTAAAGTGATGCTAGCTCTGTTCCCATTATTACACAGTCTAACAAACACCAACCAGGCTGTAGAATGTGTTTCTGATCTGCAGGACATCTGCAAATACAGACTGATTGCTATAAAAAAAAAGACAAAAAAAAATCAATTTCACTGCCAGAGTGGATATTTAACTGCTGAGTTCCAGGAGGTCAAGAATGAAGTGTGTGGCGCAGATTGCGCTGGTCGTATTCTGCTCACGTAGCTCTTTGAGGGGTTGAGTGACTGCTCCCCTCTGCCAGAAGCGCCATCCTTGTCCCAGTGGTGTTCCACCTTAAAAAGACGAATATATGTGCCCAACTGGCTCCCTGACATTGACACACCGTGAGTCACGCTGCTGTGCTATTTCAGTATGGCTGCTGGCAAGCCCCGTCTTTCTGTAGCCTCTCCCCTCCCTGCTTTGGTCATTTGTTTGCCTCCCCTGCTATGCTGTTTTCTTGTAATTTGGACATCTGTCAAGGTGGTTTGTTTGCAACCCTGTGGTGTGATTAGGCTACCTGTGCCAAATCCAGTAAGAGAGATGTGGGTTGAAGCAAGCCTTGGCTCTAAAGACAAAGCCACAGTATGGCTGCTCCACATCTACCAAGTTTAGTAGAATAATTATAACAGCACTGGGCGATCAAAATGCTGTGAAAGAGTAGCAACAAGTTGAGAACATTCAGGTCAGTGATCACAAATGTATTCATCATGCTTGTCTACACTCTCTCCTGCAGTGTTAATGGTGGTCTTGTCAGTGTCCCAGTACTGTCTATTCAGTCCCGCCTCGCCCTGTCACACAGCTTGCGCAGCTCAGAGCTCCAGTGCCAGAACCTCCTCTTACACCAGAGGGGGGAGGAATTGGGGCAATTAACCACCTGCTGGTAAAGCAGCCATACCGCATAGCTTTGGACATACCCTGATATTGGAAGGATCACTCATGGACGCATTCACACACAGATTTATGGGTGTGGTGTCACCCAGGCACACTGCATGAAGCTCAGGCATGAAGCCGGCAAACACATAGTGAGTAACAAATGAGAACGGGGTGGTGCTGATTTCAGATTCGCTTTCTGATCATGTTTCTTACTGAGCGTTACTAATTTGTTCATCTCTTTAATGAATACTATTGGCAGGATTGCATTAACCCAGCACTTAAGTTTCCTAATGGCCAACGTCACGCTCCGTGCTCATATCATACTGTATGATGCCATTCAGTCAATACTGAATAATTTCACTGGCCCATATTACTTCATAGAAAAGGTCTTTTTTTAAATTTTTACATCATTAGCCAGAGAGATATATTGAATGTTAAAAGAAATTAAGTATAATAAGCTTCTTAAAGGGGGCCCATTATGCGTTTTCCTTATTTTCTGTGATATATTTAGACTGTTCTTGGTCGATGCTCATATAAAACATGACCAAATCATCAAATAATGAGGTCGTCTTATGTGCAAGTAATCCTAGAGTGAAATATTTGATTTAATGGTTTTGTTTCCTACTCTTAGATATCACTGAGAGTGGAAGTTCCTAATATGGTCATGTCAGCCTGTGAGTGCAGCAGGCCTATGTACCTGCTCCTCCAACTTTCTGTTTACTAAGAGTGAGCAATCACAAGTAATGCGGCTCAAAGGGATGGAGAGGGAAGCTAAAATTGCATGTTTTATACAGTGGGTGAACTGAGGAGCTTTACCAAGTACCAAACAAGGATTATTTCTGAACTGTAAATCATTAAAAGTTACAACAGTTGAGCCAAAAAAGGAAAAAATATGAAGCTGGAAATCAGAGTAATGGGTGCTCTTCAAGTCCAAATCACAACTTTCCATTTTGGTAAATCATTCATAGCTGATAAGACATAAGACACCCTCACTAACAGCCACACTGCAGTTTGATGTTCTTTCACTTTGTTGTCTTTTAGCCACAAATGCGCATCTAGCTCACTGTGTGCCAAATGTGGCAACAAAGACAAGTCACCATATTTTCGTGGGAGCATCGGGAAGGTGTGGTGTGTAAGTGTTGGCAGCATTTTTTCTGACTCATTCAGACTCAAACTAGTTGCATTGCTTTCCTCCTACCTTAAAGGAAAACACAACACAAAGCACACTGCAACACGCAGAAGCCTTATCATACTGTGGTGTTAGGAGGAGTTGTTATTTGCATTATTGTGGAACAACAGATGATACTGTAGATATGTTGAGCTAACAAAAAAAAAAAGCAAGTAAGTACAGGTGAGAAGTCAACCTGTTGTCAGGTAATGTAAAAAGATTGAAAAACTATTACAGTTCTTTTTATACATTTTAAATGATCTGTTTTTTAAATAAGAAAAATAATAATAAAACAAGTATGAAGGACGTTTGGCACGTTTCCAAAGGAGTGGCGAACAGATGTACTATGAACAGAGAGGGTGTGGCCATCGCTGCTGAGTTTCACCTGAGGACAAAATAATCCTGCTACACCTGCTACACACGGGCAAGCCTCGAAGGCCACAGGTCTGGATTGTTTCTTCACTCTAAGGTATGTCAGAGCTATTATATATATTTCTTCCCTTCATACCTTTAATGATCAACATCTGATTTTCTTGGTAGTTTGTACAGATGAACAGAAAAAAGATGAATATTATTCTTCAGCTCTGAAGAGGATGTAAGTTTAAGATAAACAACTGAGCAAGAACGGTGGGAGTGTTGGATGACGAGCCAGCACATCGTTCCACTTCCATGAAATTAAAGGAAAAATAGGGGCTTTCAAATATAGCAGGTCAAATGAAAACTCTCTTCTTTCCTTAATGGTGCATCAGGTTGAAAATGGAGCCAGTGTTCACAAGCGTGAGGCTGAAGGCGGCCGTGCTGTTTCTGATAACAATTCAGCTGAGAACAGGTGAGTGTTTGTACATCTAAGCTGTGTGTTTCAGGTTTCTGAGAATGGGAAGCAGGGAATGAAAGTGATCACAGGCGTTTTTCAGGAAGGTTGAAAAAAGTCTGATCTGTGATCCACTTGACAGTTTGCTGTAACATACAGTAGCTCATGATCTGACCATTGCATGTATTCACTGAACCATGTATTTGCAATGTGGGTGGCTGAGGAGTACCTCGCATAGCATTCATACCTTAAATTATTGTTGCTGAGGGTCAAACAGCTATGTGCATTTGCAAAGCACGACCCTGAGAGATTTTATTGTACCCAGGGGAGAAATTAGCCTCGGGCCCCAGTCCAAGCTATCTATTTTAATATAAGAGGAGCATAAAAACACAAAGTTATATCAAATATGTGAAAAAAACCCCCTCCTAATTATTCACATAATGCTTCCCAATTGGACCAAAAGTTCACTGTGTGGTGTTAAGAACCTCGATTGAGTGTTTCAGTTCTGTGGTGACTATTGGAGGAAAGCATCTGGGCGTGAGCGCTATTTTTCACAGCAGAAACTTGACAGGAGAAGCAGAGCAAGAATGAATGACATTAATGATGGCTGCATTCCATTTAGGGAGAGCTACACACATATGAAAAAAAACTAAACCAAAAAAAACCCACACACAGACACACACAAAGGGGCCCTTGTCTCGGCCAGTGAGTGAGCGCAAAGGTTTTTGTGTATTTGCAGCTATTTGTGCTGAGCTTACTGACTGAACTTAGCGGCAAGTTAGCTTATTGACCTCTTCGCGTGGAAAACACATCTTCTGTAGATCAGTGTTTTGCCCAGGAGGGGCCTTCACAGTGTAAACATTTGACTGACTAATTTGGGCTTTTTCCACACTGCCTTCATCTCATCTGCCATTTGTACGCTTTCATAAATACCTCTGACATACTCTGTTTTTGTTTCAGTAGCACTAAAGTGCATTCTGAGTGCTTTCAGAGTGTTATAGTGGATTTAATGATGAGCGATGTCAAAACAGAGGCTGATTTGATTTGAGCCCCATCTAGATACTTTCTGAAGGTTAGACATCCAAGCAGAGAAAAATGGCGAGAAGAGAGAGACGCACATTATGGAGATAAATACTTCTGATCTGATGAAATGTGTCACCACGCTATCAGCAGTGACTCCAGCAACAGTTAAATAAAATCCATGGCTATAAAGAGTGAGTCAGCAGGGTGTGTGTCAACACAGAGACGGCTCATGACTGGCGCTTGTCAAGCACATTTTCTTACATTGTGTCACATGTTCAGCTTTCATTATTATTTGCGGATATATTTCAGACAATTAATAAGGCTCCAGAGTTTAAATGTAATATGTAACTCTTTTTTTTAACCACTTTTACTTTTAATTCTTGTCCAAGCCCTCAAATCTTCAGTTTGACTTAAAAGGCCTATTAGTCTCACATCAGCACTTCTTCTCCTCCCTGAGACGGCACAGGAGCGCAGGCCCAGAGCTTGAATGCCATTAAGTGGGAGAAATATTAATGCGTTTGAGAGTGAAATTCATTTTATTCCGTCTTCTTTCTGTCTCTTAACTTGGGTACACGATTATAAGAATCCAAGGGAGGAAGAAAGTGTTGCTATAAGTTGGACAAATCTTTTGGTTTCAATCCATGTTAACAGAGGCGATGCAGGTGACATCCACAGGGCCACAGACCATTCAGAAGGCACAAGGGGAGACTGTCCAGCTGGGGTGCACCTACGTTGCAGACTCCGGAGATACAGGAGACCTGGATATTGAGTGGTCCAACGTCAGACCAGACATGACACAGAAAGACATACTGGTATGTTGTGTACGTCTGATGACAGACAGGAAAGACATAAAAAGAACCCAAAACAATACAAAACCTGTCTGTGTGGTTTGGAAAGATGACATAAGCATGCATTAAGTATGCACGAGTGGAAATGAGTTTTCACCTTTAGGCTCAGTAAGTTGTAAAACCTGATTTGAAAATATGACTTCACTCAGTGCAATTCTTGCCTCTCAGATTTTATCATATTCAGGCGGCCAGCAGCACATCCATGACTTCAGCCTCGCAAAGAGGTTCAGTTTCACAAACGACCCCGCACAAGGAGACGCTTCCCTCACTGTCACTGATGTGAGAGCCTCAGACACGAACACGTACCAGTGTAAAGTCAAGAAGCTGCCAGGCACCGATGCACGGAAAGTCACTCTGGTTGTGTTGGGTGAGGAGCAGATTCTTGTTTTTCTTACCGGTCTAACCTGTTCGCTTTCTCGGCCCTCTGTTTTTTTTTTAAATGTGCTCATTCACGTGGAATGTAAAGGCTCCTCCATTCTCGCTGTCTCAGTAGATTATCTTTCTGTAGCCATACCCAGATGCTTCTGTGTTGAATCAGAGCATTGCACTAAAATAGTTTATGTGCCATATGGGATTTTTTTTTCTTTCACTAGCTCCCCCATCAGTGCCAAAGTGTTGGGTTGAAGGTAGAGAGGAGAAAGGAAGCACAGTCTCCCTCCGCTGCAAATCCTCTCACGGATCCACTCCTGTCACTTACGTGTGGACGAGGGAAAGCGGAGGTGCAATGCCCTCCACTGCTACTCAGAGTAAGCAACTCAGCAGAAGAATGCCGTTCTCAAGAAGGCTGTTCTCTAAACCCTGATCCTGCTGTATTTGTATAGGTAATGTGCTCAATGCTCTCTTCTTTCATTAAGACCAACAGAGTGGGGAGCTTTTGATAACAAACCACACAGACAGCAACACTGGAACTTATGTGTGCCAGGCAAAAAATGCTGTTGGCAGTGCACAGTGCAAATACTCCCTGCATGCATATAACCGTAAGTCTACACTACCATCATCTTATTTTAATGTTTAGAACACTGTACACTGATATCCTGAAGGCACCTTTTTTTTTCTGGCTTTTATGCAAAATCATATGCGAGCCTCTTGTTGACGCTGGAATTAAAGAAGGTGAGCTGCACATGTTTGATTTCTAAGCACCATGTTGTCTCTTCCAGCTATCAATAAAGCAGGTGTCATAGCTGGTGCAGTGATAGGCGCTCTGCTGCTGCTGCTGCTCCTCCTGCTTCTCATCTGGCTCATCGTCTGCCTCTGCCACAAGCGTCGCTACGAGAAGGAGGTCGCGAACGAAATAAGGTATTTTATGGCTGTTCAAAGCATCTGTCAAATGATATCAGATCAGTGCACCAGGAAACTGAGACCTGCGGGATTTTTGCTTTCCCAGGGAGGACGTGCAGGCCCCAGAAAGCAGACCATCCAGCAGACAATCCAGCCTCCGCTCGGTGATGGGATACCGCACTCACCACGGCCTGTACAGTTCCGTGAGGAGCCACCCAGCCAGTGTCAACGAATCAGGCCCCGTCTACACAGGTGGAAATAATGGGGCAACCACTGCAGACAGACTCACGCAGCTCAAATACGACCCTAAATATGGATACCCTGTGTGACCACAAGCCTCGTGCCTAAAAGGCTCTTATTTTTTAAAGTACAAGACTTTACACTTTTTAAATATTCTGTGTTTAAACATATGTTAAAGGTGCAATGGTATTTTAAACTAGGGAATAATGAGAGTGCCTGTATAGCTATCCTATCCTCAACAGACATGTGACATAGCACTATATTGCCGAAAGTAATCACTCACCCATCCAAATCATTGAATTCAGATCATCCAGTCACTTCCATGGCCACACGTGTATAAAACCAAGCATCTATGCATGCAGCCTGCTTCTACAAACAGGAGTTTGGGGAATTCCAGCATGGTACCGTGATAGGACGCCACCTGTGCAACAAGTCCAATCACAGAGAGGGTTAGCGGATCCTGAGGCACATAGTGCGCAGAGGTCACCAATTTTCTGCAGAGTCACTCACTACAGACCTCCAGACTTCATGCCAAGCAGCTGCATCCAAGCCTTAGATCACCAAGAGCAGTTCCAGTGAAAGGAATTCTCATATTGGACAATTTGTCCTGTTCCATCATGACTGCACACCAGTGCACAAAGCAGGTCCATAAAGACGTGGATCAGAGAGTTTGGTGTGGAAGAACTTGACTGGCTTGCAGAGAACTGAACTCAACCCAACAGAACACCTTTGGGATGAATTAGAATGGAGACAGTGAGCCAGACCTTCTCCTCCAACTTCAGTGTCTGACCTCACAAATGTGTTTCTGAAAGAATGGTCAAAAATTCCCATAAACACTCCTAAACTTTGTGGAAAACCTTCCCAGAAGAGTTGAAGCTGTTATAGCTGTAAAGAGTGGGCCAACATCACATTAAACCTTATGGATTTGTCGCTCAAGTTCATACAGCACACGTGTGAAAGTAGACAAGCAAATAATTTGGCAAAATAGTGCATGTACCTGCTGACCTTCACGAAGCACTTTAGCACCTCAATGCTATTGTAAGAAACAAAAAAACAAGAACGGGTTCTCATAATCATAAATAAGACTTTCTTTCTTATTTTTTTTTGTAAAACTATGTAAAATGTATATAGGAAAACAACTATTTTTATTACGGTGCTTTTTTTCTATGACATGTATCAGAATGTAACTTTTTAAAAAAACTGTACAGTTAAACATTTAAATTGGCAAGCGAAGGCGAACAATAAATAAATATTGCATTTGGGTATTTGTGTCATTCAGCCACTTTTATAGGATGACAAAGCACAATAGGATAATATTTGAAACATATATCCAGTTAAAAGTGCATAATGTACCAGAAAAAATGAAAAGATAACTTCTGGTTTGGCGTGCTGATAAAATCAGCTATTTTGTATCGACATGGAAAATTACCCCTGATTGTACAGGACCAGAAAATTAATATCCTCAGTGTGTTTTTATAGCTTTTTACAGGAGTGGCTATTTCCCTGGGTATAACCGGCTCAGTAACTTAGAATACTTAGGTTGGTTAGTTTTGCCTCTGACCCTGTTATATACATTTGCCATCTGGAAAATTTTCATTTTCGCTCAAAATGCAGCAAAATTGTCTTGTTCATGTTGCGTGCAGGCATGCCCATCTCTCTGATGTTTGGAGGAAGCCGGTAAACTACTTCTTAGTCTAACTGTTGAGGCGCTAACCTGCAGCTGACACCTTCAGCAGGCAGAGTCAGCACAGTGCCTGGGGCCCCACCTCTCCAAAACTTCTCATCTTATCCTGATCCCATCTTCAAAAGGTGCATATTGAATTAATAAGAACTGCAAGTAGTGGTGGTGGCTTGGTCAGTAATAAATTCTGCCTACAGTCGGCTTCAGGGCAGGTGCACCCCACCCATCCACCCACCCAGCACACTCACATAACAGAGTGCATAATGTGCCTCTGCTGTGCTTGACTTTGTCATTTATTTGTTTCACGAGAAGTCTAACATGTCCTCCTCTGTGGGTCCATGTTAATGTCTGTTTGCTCTAACCAGTGTTTCGTGTTTTTTTTTTCCTTCAACAAATGCACATCCATCGAGCTTTTTCATGTGCACACGTGAGCCCGTCCTTTGATCCATGCACGAAGCAGAAAATTGGACACAATAATTAACTACAAATACTGTTCTGGAAGCCTCATTGAAAAACCAACACAATTTCTTCTTTAATATTAACTTTCCTTGGAGGGGACAACTTTTTACTGTAACAGGGGTGGCATAGTAATAATTTTTTTTAAAAGAAAAGGCTCCCACTGCAGAATCTGCTTTCACATCTAGATTCAAAGAACTTTTGTATGGAAAACTGCTTTTTCATGCTCTTGTGCCAAAAAAAGGCTGAATCTGTCCTTGAAATTTAGCTTAAGGTGATTTTTTTTTTTTTTTATAAAGAGAAGTGTGACTACTGGCCTTGGGAAGCCACATTGTGTGTTTATGAAATCAGCATCTTGCTTGTTTTGACCGGATAGCTGCGCAGGTAAATCGAGTAAACAAGAAGCCTAAATAGAGCTGAACTATTAATTTAAGTCAACATCTCGTTAAAAAGTCTGTCTCCAAAGTTGGAGTTCTCCGCGGCGCAAACTTAAACGATAAGGTGCGGCATAAACATGACTCATGAAGGTGATTTCAAGGTGATTTGCTGTTCTTATCAAGTAAATAGGTATGCGCGCGCGCGGTGGGGGGGGGGGGTGTTTGTAAATATGGGGCGGAGAAACAGGAAAAA
>VOQJ01048024.1:60593-72161 GCA_015052665.1 Apistogramma diplotaenia | reverse complement strand
TTGCTTCCCCCCCCCCCCCCCGATTCTTGTCATCTCTTTGAACGCAGCAAAAACAAAGCACTTCTGAAGCCCACACACACACACACACACACTGCTGAGTGCTGCATAGAGATTTAAAGACTAAGGTATCCTCATTAAAGTTTAAAGTACAGAAGAGTTTGGGGTAAAAGTCATTATGTATGTGGTAAATAAATTGGCCCTGTGGGTAATGACGGGTCTGCTGGCCGTCACCACTGTCTTCTTTAACGCCTATATCTCTTTGGTGAGTCTGTGGATCTACAAGGAGAAAAAGCAGTGGACTCCCTGTGAAACCATCATCCTGGCTCTGTCTGTGGCCAATGTGGCTCACCAGCTGATTTCTTACTTTTGGATGACCATGGATGAGATGGACTCTAACTGCCAGATTGCAGAGATAGGCTACAATGTCCTGCTGGTGCTTACCCTCAGCTCCAAGTTCACCATCATGTGGGACAGCTGCTTGCTCACCTTCTACTACTGCACCAAGCTGGTTCACACATCCAGCCATTGCTACACACATATCCAAGATGTCATCCTCAAGCATGTGACATTAGCTGTGTTTCTCATCCCTCTGTGCGGCCTGGGCACCTGCATGCCAATGCTCGTGGTGCTCAGTGCTGACAACACCACTTTCAGAGTAAACCAACACTGTGGACTTTTATACCCTAGCAGCACTTCTGTTATGATTTATCAAGTCTTTTACGTGCTCCTCACTGATATACTGCCGGGGGTGATCGTGGTAAAATGCTGCATCTCCATCTCCATCCACCTGGCCGTCCATCTCCAGCACATAAAAGCTAGCACCAATGGAGCCCACGCTCCAAAGCTGGACACTCAGATAAGGGTCATCCAGATGTCTCTTTCTCTAGTTGCCAACTTCCTCATCTACCTCATGGTCGACCTGTATGCCAACTACGAGATTGTGGTGAACCACGTGAACTCTGTCGTGCTCATCTTCTGCATCACGTCATTCTACACAACTGGCACTGCCATCGTGCTCATCTATGGCAAAAAGACTATTTGGAAAACGCTGATTCACGATTTTAACGTGTGTCTGGAAGAATATCCGTGTTTGTCTTGTCTGAAGTTGCCTGAACAAAAGACTCAGCCCAGCATTCATTCAAAAGTTAAAAAATGAAGAGGAGGAAAAAAAAGCCAATTTGCTTTGCGCTGGAGGTCTTTGTGCAGAAATCAATTGGTCATTGTCTGAACTTATTAAAAAAAACTTTGAAGTATTCTTTTATCTTTTGTACTAGCAATTTCAGTAATGACTACTGTCCTGCTGCATCACCATTAATTACAGTTTCTTGCATCAGAAAGGGATTTTAACTATGATGGCAAGTTAGAGGAGAGAAGGTAGAGCTCTGTGAGTGATTCAGGCTGGGGCCAGATAACCAGCTGACCGGACCATACCTACGAATATTAATATTTCAGCAGTACAAATAATAAGTCAGGCCTGTAAAACACATCCCAAAGTATGCGCGTGTAGACATGATGTAACTCAGTGCCCATCTGAAAATGTTTAAAAATACATGCAACTGTGGTGAGAGTACAGAGCATATTAATAAAACAAGAATATATGCACAACCTGGTTTTAAAGGGATTTTTCCCCCCTCACTCAGGTTGGAGATAGTTTAAGCTGCACACAGTGGCTGGGGAAGTCAGCATGTAGCTGGAAGGTTGCCAGCACAAACCCGTGCACCATATGAGGGAGAAAACATAAAACCTAATGAAGAAAAGCCCGTCTAATATGCTCCTCTTTAGTATATAGAAATGTGCATACCTGAACTTGACAGGTCACAGGTGTGACTTTATGTAGCTGTCGAATGTGGATGGAAAGCTGGTATTCCTGAAAAGTGCACTCATGCCCAGCAAACCCACTCCAAGTAAATAGAGGGGTTTAAAAAAAAAGCAGTAGACCTCCTTGCAATGCTACATTAGTTCACACCCTCTGGCACCACCTAGTGAGGTTCAAAGCAGAGATACAATAGTGCAGCTAATCCCACTGCACACAGAGGCTCGGGATCCCTCTAGCTGTTAAATGGACAAAGTAAGAAAGGGCATATTATCCTTTGATGCAGGGGGAGTTAAGTCGTACCAAGGCCTTCGCTTCGTCATCTTCCTCACTCTCTGGTGGAGGGAGCTGGCTTCAACGTAACAGGGGCAAGTTGGGTTAAACATAAGGCCAAGAAAAGCTCAGTATAATAAAATACTGCCTAATATGGCTGCAAAAGCCTCAGGGGAACAGATTTTTACACTTCATTGTTTAAGAAGGCAGAATGCAAAGTACTTAGATTCTTTACTATTTAGGGGAGAGTGGGGTGAGCTGTGCCAGTTTTGACTTAAAGTGACATTAAAGTAAAGGCATTATAGTAATACTTTCAACTACATTATATATATATATCTATATATATATATATATATTTTTTTTTTTTTTCTTTCCAGAATGTGGTGCATTCCTGGGAACAGTCACTTTGGATCTGAAATATGGTATTTTGAGAAATATAGCTTTCTGAAAAAAAGTGGTCTTGTGGCACAACCTGCCACAAAAAACTTGATCATCCAGCAGTTTTGAGCCAACATAATGCAGCTATATAGACTCATGGTGGAGCTTAACACAGCAATGAAACATTTGTAAAATGTTTTCAGACTTGTCTATAACTGTTCAGACAACAATAAAAAAAAAAACAACCTTGAACCTCGAAATTTTACTTTGTAAGGTTTAAAACTTTTTTTTTGAAGTTAATGTGTTTATCTCTCAAGCAATGAGGCTCTCTTCTTTGCAGGATGAGTAAAATGGCTTACTCTTCAAAAATGTGTAGTCACATGACAAACTTCTTCTATGGTTCCCTAGAAACTGGAGGTGGCACAACCTCCCCACTGGCACAAATCACCCCACTCTGCCCTATAGAACAACAAAAAAATTAATCAAATAGAAGAACTGGTGCATCATCGAGTCTCACAGTGTCAAAAGTGAGTAGTATTCAACTAAGAAGTAGCCTCTGCGACTGATGTGTAACATTATAAGGTCATTTGAATTGTTAATGCTGCTCAGCAACATTTTACTGCTGTAGCTGCTCAAATTGGGCCCGGTTTTAACTACCATATCCATAAGTTGCTTTAAATCTGACTATTAATGATAACTTTTGGACTTTAGCCTTTGACGGTAAAATAAAACCCTTTTGGGTTTGTTTTACTTAATTATGCTGCATTTACTTAAGACATAAAAAATGTAAAACAGATTTACAAGATAGACAAAGACAATAAACAGGATAATTAAAATTTTAAATTAGGAAGATAAAAATGAAAGTGGTTGGCACTGAAAGTCCTGGGGTCAAGTCCTGGATGAGGCCTTTTCCTATGGAGTTTGCAGGTTTCCTCCAATTACTGCAGCTTCCTCCCACAGTGCAAAGATATGTATCCGGTTAGGATAATTGGTGATTCTAAATTGGCCCTAAGTGTGAATGCTCATCTCTCTCTCTCTGGGAGGGGATCCAGCACCCCCGCAAACCCAAATCGGATGGATGGAAAATCACAGTCCACCTATAACTTATGTGCAGCTTACAAACTAAAATGGACTTTATATCGACGTTGTAGTCGCAGCTTGTTTCTGCTGCCCCCAAGTGGCCAAAAATTCCTGCAGGTTTAAAAAAAAATGAATAAATAAATGAAGTGTGAATTTTCAAGGGCAAATTCCTTTTTGCTGGAACATATGACTACTTATATTCTCTGGGAAACATCCTGCTCCAACACCAGATTTCACATTGGCCAAGTAAAAAAAATAAGGTTAGAAAGCACTAAATTTGTAAATATTATTCTGAAAATCAGCTGTCAGACCTTCTGGAGTGAGAAGCACAGAAAACACAGTGGACTGGACAAAAAGAATAAAATAACAGAAATATCCAGGAGGAGTATCTCAAAATCATACTTTAGTACTTAGTTGAGAGTCTCACACATGATGTGAGAGCGTCTGCAACCATGTTCTTTAAAAAGGGTTTCAAATTGCTTCCTACTGAGTGCTGTCTCAAGGAAATGGAAATTGTGTGAGTGACCTCAGACCATGGAATGACTCAGACTCAGACACGTCACCGGCTCAGGTGAGAGGAGGCTGGAAAGCTGTCTGCGACGGAAGGGAACAATGCTGCTGTGATTTCGGCCCTTGGAATTGTTACAGTATAAAGCTGTAAACATGTTACACTATGGAGGTTGTTTCCATGGAGATATTCCCGAGCACCCAGCCAAAGTTGGCAGTTATTGCGCTGCTCCCTTTGCATGAGTGAACATCTTTTCAAATGTCCACTGCCCATGAGATTTGAAGGGAGAAAGATACCCTGCACCTCTAACAGGAAGGAACAGGCCATTAACAATACAGATTAGCAAGACCAGCACTATTGCAAAACTCCTATAAACATTGCATAAAGTCCTCCCTGCAGGCGGACTCCACACATAGACCCCCTCCAGCACCACTGAGCTAAAGCAGCATCATTTACCTACACCAGCTCTAATTGCATTTAAAATGCATAGGTCACCACTTCTGTGCCAGTTTGCTGATGTTTTGAGCTTGAGTGGGTAATTTTTTTTCACACCATCAACAGCATCCAAACAACTGTCTGTGTGAGAGCTGCGTTTCCACTGAGGGTACAGAGAGTAATCTGTATTCTGTATGGCCAAAGGATTGCAGCTAAGAGATGAAGAAGATGCTTCTTTTTTTCAAATAATCATTGTCAGGAAAATAAAATAAAATAGGAGTCTGCAGGCATTTCAGAACGGCTTTATTTCTGTTAAGTCAACAACAGCTTGTTCATAAAAAAGATCACATATCTCTTGAGGCACTGTTTGTATAAAATGTCTTTGATGCCTATTAAAGAATTTTTACTGTACAAAAGAAGTTAATCCCTTGTAAAAACAATGTAAATTTAAAAATAAAACACTGAAAATTAAACGTTTTCAAAGCATTTTATATGCACTCTAAAGCACATGCTTACTCTTTGTTTTTTATTAACAGCGCATAATAAAATAGTATATTGAAATCATTCTAAAATTACTCTGCCTTAAAAAATAAACCATCTCTGTACACACTGGGTGTGCAAAACTATGGAAATACTCGATGCAATGCATAGCAATAATTTACATTTGAAAATGATAAAAAAAATACCAAATAAATCATCAAACTAAAGTGAACTTCAGAGGTATTTATGCTTGCAGCATATAGCATTTAGGGTTCTTTAAAAGACCAGTTGGAAAATATGCCGATTTACTCTTTTGTCATGAGAAAAGTATGGGAGACTGACGCCACTGACATGTCTGAATGATGACTCGGTAACCTGGAGTGTCTTAGCTTAGTTTAGCATGAGAACAGGAAACAGCCACTTTGCTCAGATGATAACAGAAGCTACCTGCTAGCACCTCCAAAGTCTGCAAATTAACAATTTAGATATCATTTATTCACAAATGTTGTGTTTTACAGGAGGTGGAACGTATTTCTTGGCCAGGAGCAGTTTCCAGTGTTATCTTAGATTACCACACACACACCATTTGAGATCAATTATCATGTTTAAAGGTTTTTGTTTTTTTGTTTGTTTGTTTTTTGCTGTCCCAGCTGTCATAGGGCGAGAGGGAGAGTGCACCGTGTAATATTATCTCATTTTTGATAGAGGTGGCATTTAGCGCCTTTTGCCTCTGAACTTCATAATTTTTTCCTCCTCACTGGGCTAATCTTGATTTCAATAATATTCGAGGGAACCGGATCTGGTGGGCTGCCAAATGTTGCCCACAGGCCGCCAGTTGACATTCACTGGTGTATATTAACTAAGCTTTACATGTGCTCCAATTCTAAGCTAAGCTAGCCTTTTAGTTCACTTCTGGGCTTGAAAAATGAATTGTGGAAATGCAAAAAACTGCTCACTTGAGTTTGGCTCCAAAAGTGAGCTAAAGCCCATAAACCTTTGTGCTAAAATATCCAGAGATGAAGTGAATGTTTACAGCCTGGTACAAAAAAAAGTGTTTTGGGGGTCTAAATACGTTAGGTCATGGTTTAAAGTTAAGAACATGGATGATTTTGACACGTGACTAGAGTCCGATCGATTCGTCAGCAGGCCAATATTATCAGAAAATATTATCTATTTGTCCAGTTATTGGTATTGGTATAAAAAAAAAGTAAAGAGACAATAGAAACACCTTTCATCCATGTTGTGAGTGTTGACTTTGCATAGTTCCTTCACTAGAGGGCAGTCTTCAACTTCCGTGTTGGAAACACACAAGCACGACAACCAGATGACCCAAGCAGTCAGGCAGAATGTACCCAGGTAAATAAACATGAATGTGAAGGAAATCTGTTTCTGTTTAGCATGTCTGAAAGAAAAAAAATTGCTGCTATATTAAAACAGCAGATTTTTAAATCATCAAATATTGCAATCGGTCATAAAAATCTTTTATGGTTTGGGCTCTAGTGCAGGCACGGGCAGTGGTAAGTGATCGCTGTCTTCAAGGACAAGTCTGAACCTCTCAACTGCACTTGTGGTGTTGAGGTCTTGTGGAGCAGTTTTTACTAAAAATTTTGACCAAAAAAATAATAATCTACTGCGTGTTATAGTTAAAGCAAGTCTGGCTTGTTTAAGTTCAGCTTTGTTGAAATTAAACAGCCAGAAAGCTAAACAGGACACTTCAAAATGCAGAGATCACAAACCAATCAGCGAGGTCATTCATCTTTCATATACAGTCTATGCTCCAGCTACGTGCTGAGTGTGGAGTGACATCCCGAGCTGAGTGACATCCATCATCTCGACTCTCCACACACATGCAAATAAGCAGATTTTCCAAAATGCCCTTTCACTGAACTTCGCCATCAACATGATGCAGTTTAGTTTGGATGTGTGGGTTACAGTATTCGGTTCATCATCAACAACACATTCAATAATGCCTCCAGTGTATCTGAAACATTGTGGTTTAGACACCATCCAGCTAACTACGCTAACTACATACCAAACTAACAGTTACATTCTGTACATTGTTTTTCCCAGCTCTCAATAAAGTTTGATATGCTGGTAAAACAGCTAGAGGGGAAATGAATCATCCAGTGTCACTG
Source organism: Apistogramma diplotaenia (assembly GCA_015052665.1). Taxonomy (NCBI): domain Eukaryota; kingdom Metazoa; phylum Chordata; class Actinopteri; order Cichliformes; family Cichlidae; genus Apistogramma; species Apistogramma diplotaenia. The sequence goes on along the minus strand of VOQJ01048024.1, from coordinate 65,059 downwards.
CATGCACTGATCAGCCAGAACATTAAAACCACCTGCTTTGAGTAGGCACGCCTCATGATGCTCTGACTCAGATTACTGACAGGGGGTCCTCGCAGGATGTCTTGTGCTGTCTGACACTGGGACACTGGCAGCAGATTCTTTGGGTCCTGTGGGCTTTGGTCTATCCTGTGGATGCTTGATAAAACTGGAATCTGGGAAGTTTTGGAGACAAGGTCATTGCTTTGGGCTGTTTTGGATGCTTTGAAGTAGGTCTTGTGCAGTTTTTGTGATGTAGGAGCTGCAATGTCTTGCTAAAAGAGGCCACTGCCACCAGCACCAGCTGCTTTTTCCATGGGTGGATGTGCTTGATCTGCAACGAGGTTTTAGTGGGTGTTGCTGGTTAAAGTAACGCCCCAGCAGGACAATGCATTCGCTTCTCCTGCCAGTGGTTGAAATGTTGTGGCTGATAAGTCTATAAATCAAATATAACATTAACATGTTGATCACTCCTTGTTCACCAAACAGATTTTCTTCTTAAGAAAAAAACATCTCATTACCCTTTAAAAAGAAAACAGAATCAAAAGCTGTACCTGAAAATCAGCATCCATTTTTGCACAGTAGTACCTGCTTACGACAGTAATCCCACACATAACCTTCCTCGCAGCTTAACAAGAAGATTAAAAGGACTGCTTGGAATTCGAATAAACTTGCATTAGAAAAATCTTCCCCGCTGAAAATCATCCCGTGCAATCCCATGGTTCTGCAAACTGCACCTTAAAGTGGGGTTTCCACAAATACGGCTGTGTTTCATCACAGCCAAATCAGACAGTCAGTGAAGCGTTAAGGCTGGGCCACAGGTAAAAGCTTACTGGGCAGTGGTGCTGTTAGGACGGGAACATTGACTTCCGCACCTTGGGAGGCGGTGGAGGGGGCTTACTCTCAATTTTCATTGGCAGCGGAGGTGAGAACTTCGGGGAAAGAGAGAAGAGTGCTCGTGTTAGGGCATTAAATAAAAATAAAAACAGAATATTTTAGCGTTTAGATGACATTAAATATGTATCGGGGGAGGGGGGGGTGATTTTCTCTGAGCAGATGTACCTCAGTGGAAAACCCAGGGTTGTCAATCTCATGTGGGTATTTCTTTGGTGGCATGGGTGGAGGAGTCCCTGGGGCGTCAACGGCATCATTGTCACTGAGAAGTGATGAATAACCTACGACAGGAGAGAGGAAATAAAAGCTTTTCAGGCCACATGCGTCAGTGAATATGCGTTTTGTGACCTGATTAGACCAAAATATCTTATACAACGTTAGTGCTTATAGGAGAGTGTCTGTGTGTGAAAGGCACAACTTTAAGAAAGAATAAAATGATGACAAAATGATGATAAAATGAGAGGTAAGATGTTTTTTATTCCCCTTTTGGATACATACTGGAGCTGCGCAGTGCTTGTGGTGTGTTTGGAGAGGCAGGAAGTGGGCTGAGAGGGTTCGAAAGGGTGAGCTGAGAGGAAACCCCCTGAAACAGGGAGAGGGTAAGCCGCCGGTCTCCCAGCTGTAAACTCTTGGGCCTCTGCTGCTTCTCTGGAGGAGTCTGGAATGAAAGTGGAAAACACAACAAAGCAAAACAATTCAAGCACATTGGGCCTGCTCCCAATTCACAACTGAAACATTTCATACTATAATAATGTGGTTTTAAGTACCTCCGTTTAGGATGTGTTACTGGGGAATAATAAATATGCAGTAGTAGTTCTTGGACATAAGGCCTTACCTCATCTCCATCTGACAGCCTCTCCAGGAGGTTCTGGGATTTGCTCACACTCCACTCCTTCCTGTTCTTTCTAGCGATCCTATTGTCTTCTTCTGAGCGGGACAGAACAGAAGCCCTGCGATCGCTGGGACGGGACAATAAGGGACTGTGAATGACCGGAAGCAAAGAAGAAGAAAGATGCACTATCAGGTGCACCAACTGTGCTCTTATTTTTGAGCAGAGAAAACAATATCAGTGTTAAAAATAGGCAGTGTCTAGACATGATGGAAAGGTAGATAAAATAAGCAGCGAATGGATGCTGGGACTGACTCTTGGGAGGAAATGCAGGAGGATCTGTCCGAGGAAGCAGAGCCGCTGGAAAGGCCTGAGGAGGCGTTGGAGAGGGTTGAGACGGTGGACATGCGGCGCAAGGTGGAGGGCAGGATGTAGGGCATCACCATCGAGCCTACACGACTCTTCTTCTGCTCAGTGAGAGAGCAGGGCTGGGACACACAAATGGGATTAAGCATCACTGGGGGAGCTTGGCAGGGGAGGAGCACAATGACAGGCAAAACACAGGTTGCAATAGATTGGCTAAAGGAAGATTTATGGTCCTGCACTAATATAATGTACGCTCTGCTTTGAATGAGAACCATTTGATAGGAAGGCAAGAGGGCCAATAGCTTAAGTTGGCACCCGCTTACATTAAATTGAGTTTTCAGCTGGCAACGCACCAAAGTTATGACGCCACACTGCTTCTCCACTTTCTCCCGAAGGTCTTGGAAGCAAGTAACCAGACGATTGTGTAAGGGTTTCAGCTGCTCCGTCGTCTTCTCCTCATGGATGCGAATCCCATCTGCCAAGAGAGGGATCTGCAGGGGGAGGAGGAGTATTTAAGTGTTACAAGACATGCTCTGATGGAAGCCAGTGTCAATGGCAATAACAAGCGAAGGATTTACCTGCAGGGCGATAAGGCGTTTAAGTTCCTCAATGCGTCCATGGTCCTCCGGGTGCTCTCGGATATAGGTGTCTGTGAAGAATGCCTACAAAGAATGGAACCAGAATAAAAACTTGGCCTTATTTTTTTTTCTATGCTTACTTGACAGCTGCTAGCTACAATGAAAATAGTTCCAATGCATGACAAAGAGGCCATGGTGTACTTATGAATACAATCTTGGTGCTCATAACAAGCAGCAGGCCAGCCAGAAGTTTAAAGTGAGAAAAAAGACTTACAAATTGAAATTCCCCATTATTGTTTGGACTTGAATTAATCATGTTTTATTAGAGGAGTTTGGCAGTAGTGGGTTGATTGAATGCATTACACTCTGCTCCAAAACAATAACTTCAGAGCTGTGCAAGCAACATGAAACCAATTCAAACACAATGCAGTCTGGAAGGAGAAACTGTTCCCATGCTGCTCTGTACTGTAGTCTGATGGATGTAAAGGGCGTTTTCTAGCATGAACTGTACATATTTAATTAAGGGGGGGGGCAAAAAAAGTGCATTTGTCCATTTTGTACAATTTGCGGTTTTGCTGTCATTGACTGCAGTAAATAATCAGACTGCACAGCCTATCAAACGCTCTGGACAGCCACATGCAATATTTGAACACCACCACCTACACCAGAGATACAAGATGGGTCGATTCAAACGTCATCTAGGTCATAATTGACTGGTGAAAATCTTCAAGAGCTCTGACGTGACAAACTACAATGACAAAACCTACTTCTATTTAATGACTTCATTTGTTAATGTGTTATCTGGAATGTTCAAAACACATAACTGCCAAATGGTGATGGCCTTTTAACACCAAGCAATTACCTTATAATGCAATGATAAGCCTTCAGTCGGTTTGTGGGTTCTCCACTTGGCCCAGACTGAAATATTGTAAAGTGGTGAAATGCACCAAAATCCATGTTTTCCCAGAGAACGGGGCCTTCCCTCTGTGATGCCCTTTTCCACGAGGGCGACTGTTCTTTTAATTCGATCATCAGATTAGAGTTTGAATCTGTCCGATACTTTAGTTAATGGCCATAGAATTGCATTCACATCAGCACGAGCTGTACTTTGAGATTAGTGCTAATTACCAAATATGATCATCCCTATACACACCAGCTAAAAACGTATAATTGAAACAATACATCTAACAAAACTAAATGTCATTTGGAAGAATGTTAGCATCTGTTTAGCTCAGCCTCATGCAAATAAAAACTGGTGAGGACAGTAAACAATACTGTATACCAATTGAGTGCTTACTGAGTAGTAATTTCCTATGAAGCCTGAGATTATTTTATATCTGCTTGTTGTGCAGAAATGGTTTTGTTTGCCTCAAGGTCACTCCGAAGCTTCCACCCTAATAAGATGACCCAATTACAAAAAAAAAAAGGGAAACAAAATCCCTTTTAATTTCTTTGCCCATTTAGAAAACATGCATTCTGGAGATAAAATGTCATATTTTAAAAAAATGACCTTTTCGTAGTTGGAGAAGCCACCCATGACTGCAGGGTCAACTATGCCACTGAGCATCATGGACAGTGGGTTGACGGACAGTGAGCGATCACAGGCTTGCTGCTGCACAAGGTTACTCAGCTTTTCATTGGCTGTCTCCATGGTTTCTACAGCATTTTTCAAAGGACTGATTTCCTCCTACCCACCAAAAAAAAAAACAAAAAAAAAAAAAACATTAAAAAAAAAAAGTATTTCAGGACAAATTTTAATTAAAAAAACTAAAAAAAATGTTAAT
>VOQJ01048024.1:45005-55262 GCA_015052665.1 Apistogramma diplotaenia | reverse complement strand
GGGGGTGTCAGCGTGTGTTTTTTTTTTTTTTTTTGTTGTGGGGGGGGGGGGGGAGAGATTTCTTGCCTAGATTGCTTTTAATCGCTTAGAACTCTGATGAGATTCTGAAGAACGTTTAATATTTTCTGGCCTTTTTCAGCACTATAATTCGACCCAGAGAGCCTGATTCTCCACCAGCTCAACCAGCCAAATTGACTGCTTCTTTAATCAATACAAGAGCGAACATAATAGGAACAGGGGTTTTCAAATGATTAATCAGTCTTTTAACATGATAAACTTGAGCTCGGTGGCACAGTGTGCCACAGGAGAACAGGAGTAATGGCTGCTAATAAGGGGCAATGTATGCCTTTGTGGATACGCCATTAAAAATCATAAATGATGTATGATTAATTATTCCATTAATCATTATCTGCCATTTACATTTCCAATCAATTTCATATTATGTTAGAAGAAAACAAATGTGCTTTCAAAAATAAGGACGGTTCAAAGTGATGCCAGTCTTTTTGCTGCAGTGTAGATTTTTTTTATATAAACACTTAAATGAAAAACTTTCAACATTTAATATTCCTTTGTTCTACTTTCAAATCAATTATAAAGTGGATTCTGGTTTTTTTAACATGTTTTTTAATAATCTGTTTGATGAATAGTAAATGGTCTCACTTGTTCAGTATCTTATTTCGTTTTTCCTGGGAGAAGGACTCCAGCTGCAGCGTCTTGTGAGTGAGAAACGCCACGGTCAAATGAAAGTAGTTATTCCACAGCTGCGAGGGAAGCAGGGTTTTCAAATATTAATACCATAATTAACTGATTTTTCTTTTGTGTTTAATAAAGAATGTAACCTCTACCGAGGCGGGGGAGGACGAGACGAACCTGTAGTTCAAAATGCGCCTGGTCCAGGAAAAGCTTGTTGAGGACGTCCGAGTACTGGTTAATGGCCCGGAGGAAGACTTTCATCTGCACTAGGTTCATGACCATCCAGTCAGCAGGGAAGACATTTCCCATGAGGTCTTTAAACATGATGAACGTCTCCATGAGGAAGTCCTTGGGTCAAAAGTACGATAAAATCTTTACTGCGTGGGTTTGCTCTATACTCCTTTAAAAAGAGTTAAATATGCAACAACCAAAAGACCTAAAAAGACAACAACAACTAAACTAAACTAAGCAAATTCACAGCACTGCTGCAACATGTCAGTCTCACATAAGACTTCCACGGCTTAATTGAGGCCCACAGACATCCTCATCATGTGTCCTTAATCCACTGCATGAAATGTCTAGAATCAATATTCTCTTAAGAAGCAGTAAGTGGCCTGGGTGCTTTAATGCCTGTTATTGATGAGATGTTTGAGGACAAGTTGTAGCCAAGAGGGGAGGAACCAAGACACTTACAATGATATCCTGTCTCGTCTTGAAGGTGCTGATGTAGTGGGTGTAATGCTTGTCATCCATTTGTTTCAGGATTGCCGTCATGCAGGCAAGATAGTGGCCCTGCCGCAGAAGAGACACAGTAACATATCTTTTTAAGAAAGCCCTTTCAGCACATATTTTACATATTCAGCTATGAATAGCTTTTGTTGATGTCAGTGCTATTAATATTAAAATCAGTGCTGACAGCGTGGTTGTCAAGGGCACATTCCAGCCGTAACATGAGTGTGCCTTACAATGAGCGGAGATGATCTGTCCATGCTGATGACAGTGCGATTGACCCTGCGAAGGAGCCTCTCCATTATCAGCTGAACGTGCCCTCTGGTTGGACCCTGCACAGACAGAACGGCTTCAGGTACAGTTACCTTGTGAACGGTGCCGCTTCCATTAGTTTTGAAATATTCATATTTGACAGTGCAGTCTCCGCCAGTGTCCGGTGACTCCACTGAATTTTTTCACATTCAACAACCAATTGCAAGTAGTTGTGGCAACTAACTGAGGTTGATGAGGCAACCTCTGTACAGTTGCTATCATTTTAGCTGTGCTGCAGTCTCCAACTACTGTGTTTAAAGTTGTCCACAACTTAGTTATCAGAGAATAAATCATTTAGTGTTTTACTGGTTTCAGCACTAAACTTATTGCCACCTTGATCATCGGCTTGGCTACATTTTGTCAAAACAGATGACTAAACAGTTGAGTGTAAACTCAGCAGCAGTTCGCACATCACCAAACCAGATTTGAAGCCGGCTCCCTCATCTGAATACAAAAATGATACCACGATGGGACTTGTGGAATTTATTGCTTTCTGCTTTATTACTCTGTCGTGCTCGTGCAGAATCACCCGTCTATTTTGGGAACTCGTGAATACGGGCAGGTGGCTGGTTGGCTATGGTCTGCTGTTTTCAGTTAAGTATAAAAATAATGAGGTTCTAATTATTTAATATGCTGCAAATACTATTTTTTATCTTTATTAACACTGGCAGGTAGAGAGCACCCCACACTAGTAAATGCAGGTTTTTGGATTATGCAGACAGCCTTTGATGGAAGAGATGTCTCTGCCATTTTTCTTCTCTGAGCATCAAAGAAGAAAATTTCATTCATCTTCAGTTTATTAGGGTGGAGGGGCAATATTTCAAAACCTGGGCAAGTAAATCTCAAATGGGGATAACTAGATATTTCACTTAACCGTCCATCCATTTTGAACAGCTTATCTAGGAAAAGCAAAACAGTGGCCCAGACATTCTTCTCCTTAGTTGCCCTCCAAGCATCTCCAGAGGATCCATATATTCCTCCAGGTCAGATGAGATCTATAATCCCTCCAGCATGCTATGGGTCTGCCTCAGGGATTTTTCCCAAGTTGAAAGTACCAGGATTAAAAAAAAAAGCTCAATTCACCCCAACTGGCTCCTTGTGATGGTAAAGAGCAGCAGTTTGACTTTGTTGTCCCCATGGATACATGAGCTCTTTACGTGAGCTCTGTAGATAAAACAAATTTTGGCTGCATATATCCACTGCCTCCTTTCTGACTACATAATTGACCTATGACCTACAGTAATTTGGAGGTGAACTGGTAATTGCCTCACCACGTCTTTGCGGTCCAGGTTGTCCAGCACTGTGCTGAGCAGCTGGACGCAGGCCTCATAGTCAGGTTTGGTGGAGTGGTCGTCCAGCTGCCCGCTCAGTTGGTCAGTAACCAGCGGCAGAAGCACATCCCGACACTCTGAGGGAACACAGCGTGTTTCCTCTTAATGGATCTAACCTAATAAACTTGCATGCAAGTGTAAAAGTTGTTTTTTCCTCTGTCATCTCATATGAAATGTCATCACATTTTTCTTTTAACCTCAAGGACTCCTACCTGGCTGCCTGAAAAGGTCACTCTCCACCATTTTACACATGCATCCGAGCTTCTGACGCACGAGCTGAGAGTCGGGAATGCTCTCAATGAACTTCGTGAGGAGAACGCTGAAAGAAAAGAGCCCAAGGAGCAGCTGTGACAATTTTAATGCTATTCACATTTCACATCTAGTAATTATAGTCGCAGAGGACTAATGAGCAGCGCACACGAAGGGTTGATTTTACAGCAGCAAGAATTGAGGGGAAAAAACGCCTCCTTTGCTCGGAAGTAAATATGACAATTTGCACACAGACAGGCAATTATCATTTCCCGCTGTGCAAACTCTCTGGAGAGTTACCTGAGCTCCACAGGATCAAACACAGTCTGGATGTCATTAATGATGCTGGGGAGGTATTTCAATATAGCCCCCTGAAAAAGCAAAGAATCGGGTCTCATCAGGCTGAAGGCTGGAGACGAGTTTTATTCTCCAGTCAAACAAGCTTTTTAACACAGCTTTTCCTCACCTTGCCGAGTCTGCCAGCAGAGAGCTCGCATTATTTTGCAGTTAATTTGTAGAGCTTTTCAATAACTCATGCACAATCGAGTAACACATTTTCACAGCTGGATTACTGCAGTTATCAAAAAGCAACAGTGGAAAACAACAACTAAAAGCTGAGCTAAAATCTTCATGAAGTCTGACCAGCTGCATTTTAGTCTTATTAAAGCTAGAAAACGGCAATTTGTTAAAATGACTTTCTAAAATGTTTCCACTTGATATTTAAAAAAAAACAAAAAACACCTCTAATGTACCTTTATCTTTACTCCCTCATCCAGTGGCCTGTCCATAAGTGTGTTGAAAGAGAGGAAGAGGGTACGGATGGAGTTAAAGAAAGCATCTCCGTCTTCACTGTTCCCATAAAATCTGCGAAACACGGCACCATTAAAACACAAGAAGTCATCCTCGGAATATGGAAGTGCTAAGTGGATTCTTGTGTAGCGGTGCTTCTTATACCTGAGATAGAGGACTCGGGACTGTACAATAAACCTAAACAGGTACTTGAGAGCTTTGAGTGCTGTGTAGAGTTTCTCAGTCAGGCCGGGCTCTTCAGCATGGCTCACGTAGTAGTTAAGCACCCCAGTTAGCTTCCTGAGAAAGTGAATGAGTTAGACATTAAGGCCTGGGGGTGATTACGGTGGGGGAGGAGAAGAGCAGCAAAAAAGAATTAAAAATAAACAACACATGCCGTTAAATATGGGAAACATAGGCGGGAAATATAGAACGGGAACTCACATGTAAGCCAAGGTGGCACTGAAGTGCTTGTTGATGTAGGTTTCTAAGACTGGGTTAAAGTGCTGAAATTTGATGTCGCCGATAAGTGTGATTATAAATACCTGGTTAAAAACAGAAAGAACACGAGGGAAATAAAACCAAAGCCTCTGCAGATCAAAACAGCTCATAAAAATTGTCATTTTTTGCAAAAAGTTGTTCACTAATGTTAATACGGTCACTATTTCACATGAAGGGCCGGGTTTTTGGTAGGAAAGCGCCGGTTCAAACAATCCACTATCAGGAAACATCAAGAGGCAAATAAGCTCAAAGCTGTTACGAATGGCCACATTTCAAAAAAGTCTGCCATCACAGAAAAGAGGGAGACGTGATGTAATTTAAATATAGCGATGACAACACACATTTTCATACAGTCTGTCCTAGAAGGCACTCGCAGTGTTCCACTGAGCTGAAGTGCCAGCTTCAGTTATGTTACAAATGGAAGAAAACAGAGAAATGAGAAAGTTTTAACCCTGATTATTTTGTCACCATTGCACGCCTGGGTGCGAAAGTCAGATTGCTGCTTTCAGAAGTCATAGCAATAATAAACAGTAGGGACCTCGTGTTGCCAATTTTGGCAGAAATAAAATTGTGCTTTTGGGGGTAGGGAGCGTTTCAGTCATCTCACAGGCGGTTCTGATGGACTGCCCTGGGGCCTTAGACATGTTCAAAAGGCAAAAACACTGGGTGGCTTTTAAGAGGCAGTCACAGGAACTGAATTTATCATCAAGGCTGGTACTCATAGCAACTTTCACACAATTTTTGTAAATTTCTGAATAAATTTAAATTTGGAAAAAAAAGTGTGAAAAAATTGCAAAGTCAGGTTAGTTTTATTATTATGATCTATTTTCCATCATTGCAATCTCATTAGATTCAGCTTGTGGGAACCGAGATAAAACACCACTGTATAATGTAGCTTCTCACTGAAAACGTTAGGAGTTATAACACACACTGACATTGGCTGCTGTTGCATACATGCATTTTTTTTTAATCCTGATTGGATATTTTGTGTGTGAGATTTAATCCAGTCTGCTAGTTACACAAATGTAAAAAAGCATTTAGATGCAGAACAGTGAAATGTGCACAAAAGTGATAAGAGTGTCATGCAATCGTTTTCCGCAACGGTTGTCTCTGATATGTTTTGATCAGCTGCCTGCAGATGGATGCGTGTGTGTATGTGTGTGTGTGTGTACTGCAAAGTCTGTGCAGTGCAGCAATTCCCATCATCATGTTGCTTTTAATTCTTTAAGAATCATGCACTCAGCACGGGATCAGTTCAGCTCAGAAGCTGCAATTTTTGGAATGGGCAGAAGTATGCGTCCTTCCAACACTGACATCAAGACAGAGGACATCCACAGGAAGAACTCCGCAAGCAACTAATCAGGTTAAATAATTTATATGATACCTTTTTCCTCTGAGGGGATTATGAAAAGGTTTATTCCGCACATCTGCAATTGACTGAAATTTGGTATGGGCCTGATTATGGAGCGTTTTTATTGAAAATCCTAATATTAGGCTACATGAAAATGTAGCTCCTATGGCATCACCAAAGACTAACCAAGGCATCGAACACCAGAGTATCATAGGTGTCCTTCTCTGAGGTTTCCATCATGATGTTGAACAAGGCATCAAGCGTGTCCTGGAGAAACTGTGGATTAAACATAAACCGGTTACAAAAGTGCCATTAAACCTATAAACTATCACATCATATGACTTATTTAATGTAATGTATGTGAGGGCATACTTTGACTATCTCCCCTCCTTCCACCTCCATGAGTCTTTGCAAAATCTGGTCAAGAGCCTCAGGGTTAGACCTCCAGTTCAGCAGGCCGAGTAGATCCACTAAAGGAGCAAAGAGGCAAAAAAAATTATACATTAACACACAGAACAGAGCAGGATCAATGCCTCCTCTGTTACAACAGTAGTTAATGTAATGTGCATTAAACGCCTGAAACTTCAATATTAATTGAATCAGAAAAGCATCAACACATCACCAAAATATTGGCGACACACATCACTCTAATTAATTTCAAAGCAATCTGCGGGGAGGTCAAACGACGGCACGCTCAGCTATCCATCAACAAAGCTGTTTCATTTCTTAAAGCGGACATCTTTTCATTATGACAGACTGCAGGGGTGGCAAAAAAAAGAAAAAAAACAAAGACGCTGGTACCATTCTGAGTGAGTTTAGTGGAGCAGGTGAGTGTGGCGAGCTGGAAGCTGTCTTTAGTCACAGGAATGACTCCGGAATGGTGGAAAGGCTTCCCCGTTTGCTTCTCCTTTTCCTCCACTTCCGCCCAGGTAGCTGGCAAGGTGAGATAAACCTTTGCATCCTCGGCTTTTTTCACATCAACCTGAGAAAACCAGAAACTAGGGAATGAATCGTGAGGCTTATTGATCAATGCAAATCTAATTTCATATTTATTGACTGAGGAGAGATTCATGCATAATCCATGTACCCAGTGTCAGCTATTCAGGACAGGTTTTTTGCATAATTAGATAAACACAATAAACATTCTCTTGCTTATCTTAAAGCTCAACGAATTACCTTTAACACAGAATATATATATATGAAAAACATCCTGTCCTTTATATCATCCTGCAACGCTACCTTATAGACGATAAGATCATGTCTGCCATCTCTCAGTGTGGTTCCATCTCCCCTCATAAGCCGAACGAAGGCCATACCAAAGGGCTTCTCTGACTTGTCCCTAGCTGAAGGGCACACAGGAGTATAAGACGGGAACTAATCCAAGAACACTCACTCTAGCTGTGTTTAACATGGTGGCAGCATTGCATGTGGGTGTTTGTCATACAAATAAGGCACAGCCACTCACAGTCCTGGGAGGATCTGTGTCTAAACATCACCCTCAAGTGGCAGCGGCAGACATCTTCAATGGGAATCGTCACCTTGCAAGGACAAGGAAACAAAAAAAAAAGTCATTGGAATTATGAAATGTGTTAATACAGGATTACGCATATGGAACAAATGCTGTTTGGTGGGAGGTTTGTATATATAGCGCATTCTGCCAATACAGCCCCTACAGATTATTCCATAAACTGAGGCATGGCAAATCCATTTTGAAAAAGAAATCTCATTAGATAACATAACGTTCACGGCACAGAGCTGCTCACGTGGGTCCCTGATGTGAGCTTACCTTCACTGTTTCATTCCAACAAGGCTGCTTCACCTGGTAGTAAATGACAGACTTGTACTCTGTTATGCCATCATAACCGGCTCCAGGAAATATGGCTTTCTACAGACATAAAAGGAAGATTAACTTACGTGACACGAACAACCTACATGTTCTTTCTGCTGTTTTCAATTATCTTTCACCAAAAAAAGTCAGTCAAGCACATAAACATGCTGCATGTAATCAATGCTAAGCTGCCAACTATCAGTTAGCGAGAGTGAGCTCGCTGCAGCTGCAGCTCCGCATCTTTTGATTTGGCAGATTTTTTTTATGCCAAATTCATGCAGGTGTTTATTAAATTTAATGGAAAGACTTCGGCAAATACCTGCAAGCAGCAAACAAAGCTTCAACTCCCAGATTAGGCCACATTCACTGGGGAGTCTCATCAACAACCTCTAACAGAGAGTATATTTATCAAACTTAAGCAGGTGAACTGTGCTTTGGGCTCTCCATTTTTTACAGACCAGTGTTTAATAAATATAAAACTGAGACTCTGACTTGTTGATAAGTTAAATACAATACGACTGACTTTCCCACCTTTATGGCAGGACAGCAGGATTGTATGAATTATAAGAAGATGTCATTCATTTAGCCGCAAGCTCAAATTAAAATACGTAATTGCATTCACTGGCCTATTTTACCTCCACGGGATTGCCTTCATCCGTGTGCACACTTAGCATGACCTCTACATTTTTGGGGGTCTTCTTTTTACCCCGGTCAAACTCTCCTTGTAGCAAGGTTACATAAATATCGTTCCTCACGTTTCCTGGAGGAGGGATAAAAGATGGTCAGAAGGTTGATTTGAGAATTTATGAAAACATTCTCACAGCTCTGTGAGCAATTAAAATGAACATGACCGTGGACAGAAATGCCCATCAACAAAGGCCTGAATTCACCTGGGAGGATGATTTCTGGAAAGCCCATTTTCCTGACGATAGCTGTGCTGCGGTCCACAAAGTGGGGGTAGTCCTTCCTGACTTGGGCAAGGTCCCCTGGGAGAAGCTTCAGGGTCACAAACAGCCCTGCCAGCAAACATGTAAAGAAATTCAATGAGGCAGACTGCAGAACGATACACTTTGCAGACCCCTCACACATCATTTATTTTCCTCAAAGCAGAAAAAGGTCAATTTTGAGCAACCCTCTGAAATCACAGGGGAACACATTGTCTGTGAGCACTTCATTTTACCCTGGCCTTTGTGATTGACCTCCCGTGTGGCAATGACTTTGTTGAAGACAGCTGTGAGTGGCTCATTCTCTCCTATGACTCGAGAAGGGATGAGCGGCGACATGATGAGCTGCCTCTGACGGATGTAGGTTTCCATAGCTATCCTGAGAGAGAAATAGAGAGATGACAATAACGGAAAAAAATATCCGATGCCAGCATCTCTGACAGGTGACAAACAAATGGACGGAAGAGCTGCAAAGGCATTGTGAGGCTTTCTGGATTTTCTGACAACAAGCACCATCCTTCCCAACACCCCCTGCTTAGCTTGACTGACTACAAAAGAGCAAAGTTGCTCAGAATACCAGTACTATACTGACCTTTAATAAGAACACTACTAACATGTATGCTTGTAAATCTTATCAAATCTCCTTAAAGATCTGATACATTTTGATCTCTAAAAGTACAGAAGGCAGCATGTCCATTTGTTGATTTGTTTCCATTTCTCCACATTTCTAGTTTACAGCCATGTCTCCACAGAATACACTACTCAATGAGGTTAGTCACAGTTCAGAGCTACTGAAAACAGAACCACACAGTGCCAACGCTGATTATACAGAAGGGAATATCTCAAAGTCTATTGTAGTGGTTTTGTCAACAGGAAGAAGCAAAGCAGAAACGTGTCAGCGAAGGTTTCACTGTCGAAAGGTTTTTCCGAACCACAAAAGCAAAATGTCACGTCAGACCATCGAAAAGCTGTTTTTACTCTTCTACCTTTTCTCTATTTTAGGGCTGCAGTTTGCTTATCAAGTAATCAGGTAAGATATGATTTGCTTTAATGAGTAAAAAAATAAATAATGTCAAAATAAAACATACATGCAATAGCCTTTGTCTGCATCTTCTGGATGAGGTAGATTTGGTGTGTGTTCACGTGTACGTGTTTTTGTTTACGTGTGCGTTTGTGGGCATCATGTGCGCTAATGAATGAGTGAGCGTGTGTGGCTGTGAGTCGTGGTTGCAGTGAAGGAAAGCGAGGTTTGTCCTGTGCTTTGATGCAAAGTTTCATGCTGGAGAAAACTGACGTTCTGATGGTGTACATGTTAAAAATTCATGTTAGTAATTCAGTGTCTAGCCTAAGAGCCCCAGGTCAGTGGCTCAGAGTTTTAGTGGCTCAGCATGCTGCCTGATTTAAACACCACATCAGACTAAGTTAATAGTTAATCTGCATATTTTAGTTTAACTTCTACATCTTTACTGTAGATTTTTCAAACAGCGCTGGAGGCGGGGGGGGGGGGGGGTGTTTACCCACATTTTTACC
>VOQJ01048024.1:0-20045 GCA_015052665.1 Apistogramma diplotaenia | reverse complement strand
TTTTTTATGCAGAGGATCCTAATGGTCATCTATGTAGTTAAATATACCAATAATAAACATTATGTTGTTGGATGGATGTCTTTACCCTTTATTCTGATCGTGGTTTTACCACATTTTGACCAGTTTACAATTATTTTAAAAATGTCACATGCACAAATGACAGCTTTGAGTGGGCTACTTTAGTGTATTTATTAGGTACAGCGCGCATGTAGCTCCGTAGTAAATAGCATTTCAGTGGGTGCGCTCCTTTCCTTGTCTCTATGTCAGATGCTTCAAGTACTGTGTATTGCTGCCTTCCCGGTCGGTGTACGCCGACGTAATAATGATGCGGACCCAGCCGGTGTCACCCAATATCGTACTATATCATTGGTCACACGATTACACCTACCGGGTATTGACAAATCAGTAACCACCTTACTACTTGGCGGGTAGCAAATGTCACCCAATGACGCAAACACTCAGGGTCTCATCCATGTTTGACAACAACAAAGGATGATGAATACATTAAGTTTCCAATTCCCTTCCTGCTTCGTGGCCGCGGTATTTTGAGAGTTGGCCGCGTTGCTTAAGTACCTGCAACTTTACAGATGCGGTCTAAGTGAGCATGAACGGTAGGTTGCGGAGCTTTGGAAGTGACGGTCGCCTGGCGGAGCACAAGCTACCGTTAGCTCCCATAATGCCTCTGCTAATTTCAGCTAGCTGGAGAAACTGAGCTTTCAGCTGTTTGTTAGGAGGCTACGTTTAGCGTCTGCTGTTTAGACTTCTGCATATTATTAACAATAAGCAATATATAGTTTACAGACCAGTTAAGACAAGCTAACCAGGCTTGGTTTCGGTAATGTGAGCTAGTCGGTCCGAAGTGGTCACAAGCCCCCCTCCCAAACCAAACGAGCACTTACGCTGCGTGGTAGAAACGCCAGCTATGAAAAAGGGTGTTTAGATCTCGCACACACCCAAATAGCAGTAAATGATAAAGGACATCCGGGACATTGTTTTTGCAGTGTATTTCTATGTAACTGTGTATATTGTGGCTAAAGTGTTAGTTTTTCTTTCATTCAGCGACGTCTCTTTCCTCTGTGTCCATATTTTTTCTAAAGATCCAGTTTAAATCTGCGAACCTTGAAAGCAGAGGATCTGCTTTTCCATTATTAAAATGGTAAGACTTTAAATTACAGAGTAAGCTACGTGCCCGTTGTACCACTTTGTAACTGCGCAGATTGAGCTCATCATACTAGCCCGCTTACCCAGCATACATTTCTGCTTGTTAAAGAGTTTTCTCTCCGTCCTTCTACACAGATTCGCATTGCAGCACTAAATGCTGCTTCGACAGCTGCAGATGAGTCTCAGGACCCTCTGAGAAACAGCAAGAGTCAGACAAAAGAGGCTCAAGTACAGACACTATGTTCATGAATAAGCAATATGAAGTCTGTCTGCTGGTGCAGGCATTTACCTCTCTAAGATCTCATTAAATCAGTCCCCCCCATTTTGTGTCTGTCTATAGGAAGCAGAGGCGTTCGCTTTATATCACAAAGCTTTGGATCTGCAGAAACATGATAAATTTGAGGAATCTGCCAAGGCCTACCATGAGCTTCTCAAAACTCCACTGCTCAAAGAGGTAAACACACCAAGAAAAAAAAAAATCATTGTTTATATGGTTACTCAGAACACAACACATCCCATGTTGCTAAGATGCACCGAGGACTAGTGCAGTGCTTTTAAGCATTCACAGTGATGCGCCACATGTAGCAAGTGAGGAGGATTGCTTCATCATCATGGCGAGTGAAATGCTGATCTGTGATAATAATAGTTTCCCACATAGTCGCAGAGTTCCTTCCACTTGAGTTTCGCTGAACAAATGAATTCAATCCAGGAGGTAGAGTAGAAACATTCTTCAGCAGTTTTTTTTATTAGATTGTTGGAAGCAATCTTTTATTAACATTTTTGTATTGTTATAAAAAGACCCTGTAAATCATCTTTTGTACAAATTCAGTTTCACTGCTTTAATAAAATTGGCAATGCTGACTTTTATTTTGGCTCTGAAGTAGACCTTACCTAGTAACAGAAGCTGTAGGTAACATATTTCACCTTGCTTGATGTCATTAATACCACACTGGGTTTGTGGTAAATGTAATGTATCCTCTTAATATTTCAGGCCATGCCTTCGGATGATCAGAGAGTGGGCCTCAAGCACCCCGGACTGATGCTAAAATATTCAACTTTTAAAAATCTGGCCAGTATGGCTGCATCCCGGGATGACTTGGAGACAGCTATTGAGTTTTATTTAGAGGTAAAGTGCAACTTTCACTGGAATAAGCCTTTTTAATGTGCACGAATAAGACTGGCAGGTGTTCATACTCTATTCTGCTCTTTTCTTAGGCTGTTATGTTGGATTCCACCGATGTGAACATGTGGTACAAAATTGGTCAGGTGGCTGTGCGGCTGGTGCGCATTCCTCTGGCTCGTCATGCATTTGAAGAGGGATTGCACTGTAACCCTGACCACTGGCCCTGCCTGGACAACCTCATAACTATCCTCTACACACTCAGTGACTACACCTGTATGTAATACGTCATCATAAGCTTGTTATTGTCAGGTTGAGAACTCATGTATGGAAAGAAAATTAACTTTGTCTGTTTACCCCCCCCCCTCCCACAGGCTGTTTGTACTTCATTTCCAAAGCCCTGGAGAAGGACCACTGTTACACCAAAGGCCTGGTGTTAAAGGAGAAAATCTTTGAGGAGCAGCCTTGTCTGAAGAGGGATACAATGCAGATGTTCATGAAATGGTGATGCCAGCTCTCTTAAGATCTTCATCTGTTTACAAGTCGCTCCATATGGCTGAAAACCTTATTTCTTCTTCTCAGTGATATGTCTATTCACTATGTGGAAGTGGAAGAAGAGGAACGCAAATCCATTGTGGAAGAGGGCCTAGAGATACGGAGGCGCAGGCAGGCGCTCTCTCTTAGTGAACCAAAACCTGACCTCGCCCTGATTCAGCCCATCCGCTGCCTCTCGTGAGTGCTCTGCTCTTTGTATTTTTTTGCAACATTAAATCCTGTTTCTTTTATGAGGATAGAATATTGCTATTATATTGCCATTACCATGCTAAACTTTACAGTAGTAGAAAATGCTGAATCACTGCACCAAAATATTTGGTCATGATTGACAAACGTCAAGGTAACTACCAGAACCATCTTCTCTGTTTTTATCGTAGATGGAAACATCTGGGGGAAAGCCTTCTTGGGATGTACAGACATCAGACCACCTGTGAGCCACCACGCCCGAGTCTTGGCCGCAGAATTGACTTGTCAGAGTACCGTGACCCAAACTTCCTACAAAACCTCCCCCAGCCGAGCAGCCCTGTCAGTATGGGCCAGACCACGGTGCTGAGCAGCAGCCCCAGTTCATCCCTTCCTCCGGTGGTCTTCACTGAGCCAGCAGTGGTGCTCCAGCCTGGCACTCAGCCTCAAACTATCACCAGTCAGACTACTGTAGAGGTCAACACCTCTGTGCCACCTGTTGGTCAGTGCTGCTTCTCTTGCCTGCCAGTGTGATTATCTGTATCAATGAAAAAGTGTTGTTGTTGTTGTTTAAATCTTCTTATATCTTCACAGTTACAGCGATGGAAGTGTCACTCACAGATAAGGTGAAGAAGGCTCCAAAAAGGAAACGCGTGGTAGAAGATAGTGGGGAAACGGCAAAGCGACGCTCAGCACGTGTTCGAAACACTAAATGCAAAAAGGAAGAGAAGATTGACTTTCAGGAACTGCTTTATAAATACCTACCTTCCAGGTAGCCTTTGCTAAACCTTTTGTGGAATACATAAATCTATAGATCCATTATAGAGGATAGAATAGAATAGCCTTTATTGTTATTATACAGCTGTACAATGAAATTATTGTTTTGTTGATATAAAACTATTTTGTTGGTTTCTCTCAGGTTAAGGAAATTTGATCCTGATAATGACGACGAGAGTCTTAGTAACCTCGAGACACAGTGTGATGGGAAGGACAACATACAGCCTCTGCATGGGAGTTGCTTGCCTGTTGACTCAGTTGAATACATGAAGTCTGGTATGCAGTGTGTCCTACGTGTGTGTTTACAATATCACTTTGTGCCATTTCGACGTTCCTGTCATATTAACACACTGCACATGCATTCCTCTAGAACAACAAGATGTCCACAAGTTCCTGCTTGATAACGTGACCAATGGTGGTATACTGGACCTGATGATGCGCTATCTGAAAGCAGTGGGTCAGAAGTTCATGGAGGAGTGGCCTCGAGGTTTGACCGCTGTGGTGCTGGAGGTCTATCAAACGTGGAGGAAGCACAGTAGCGGTCTTCCTAATCCTCTGCTTCGGGACTGCAGCAACCAGCACATTCGGGTAAATAAAAGCTGGTCAATTTCATGGTTTCTTGAACGTGTTTTGTCATAGTGAGATGTTTATGGATAAGATTAATTTACTTTGAGCCTAAAACCTTCTGGACAGAAAATGTCACCCAATGCAAAGCAAAATGACTTTAATGATCTCAGTGGGTTTGTTTTGATGTGAGAGGAAACGTTAAATCTTTGCAGCATAAAGGTTGTTTCATCGTCACTGCAGCTCTGCAGAATTCAGAATCTAGTACTTTTTGTATGTGTGGGTGATGCATATACAGGGAATGCTGACCATGAGCTTGGCCTGTATGGAACTGCAGTTGGAGCAGTGGTTACACAACAAAGGGAAGACTGGTAAGCCCGAGTGAGCTTCATTATTTTTCTCATATCTCATTAGATTTAGAATTCTTTTTTTTTTTGATGCATTAGAGAAAGTATTTTAAAGTTACTGCTGTTTCTGCCGAGAACCCAGATGTGAGAAATGTGTTGCTTTTTTTGCGTTTCCAATTGGACTAAGTGAAAGGTGATTGTACCACTGTTGGACCTAAACAGGCTGACATGGACCATTTGTTCCACATTGGAAACTCATTGTTTACTTTTGACTTGTGTTAATATTTTAATTCCTTGTCCAGCTACTTCAAGAAGAAGCAGCAGTGGTCCTGGAAACGGTACAACTGACTCCGAATTTCCTGGGCAACACTTCCAGGGTGATTTATTACTCCTAGCTCTCGGTGCATCCCAGAGAGATCTGTATGAGGATGACTGGCTGGATGTCATGGTCCGAGTATACTGGTTAAAGGCACGATTCCTGGCCCTGCAGGTAAAGTTTATATGTATATTTACGTTTTACTTGATAATTAATTGAGTAATTTTTCACTGAACTCAGCCAGCTGTGACATTTAACAGTGTATTTCTTGTGTTTTTACAGGGGGACATGGAATTGGCCCTTGAGAGCTATGATGTCTGTATAGGACTTTTGCAGAACAAACCAAAGAGCCCAGATGGGAAACACTACACAATCAACCTGCCTAACCTTCGTGTAGATGCAGCAATCTCTGTAGAGGAGGTCTGTGTGCTGGCCAGTATATCTATTTTTTTCTTTTTATCAATATAACTCCAGTTTCTCGTTCATGTGTGATAGAAATTTATGCTTGAAAATATTGTCATGTTCCCCAGAGGATCTTATTTTGTAGGTGGTTTGACTGTGGATTTTTGGGTGTTTCCTTTATTTCCATACACAGATTGACAAAAGGCTAAAGTGCCTGGAGCGTTGTCAGTCTTTGGAAGAGATCCAGCGTCTCTTTGAGGCATCAGACTTTGAGTCCGTGGTGCGTCTGCTGCAGCCCACTCTTAATTATGGGAGCAGGAGCAAACCTCTGGAGTTTGTGAGCTCCACACCTGAGCGTCCTGCACAGTTGACACTACTGCAGGTTAGACAAACTACAGAAACAGCAGCTGACTCACTGAATGATTTGAAATGTGTGACGATTGTAACCCTGTGTCCTAGAACTCTCTGTTGAAGCTGCAGGACTACCAGCAGTGTTTGGAGAGCAGCGAGCTGGCTTTGAATGAAGCCCTGCAGCAGCTCAACTCTGGTCCAAGCACGTCTCCGCCTAGCAAGGAGGAGTGGGTTAGCACCATTGTAAAGTTGCTAGACGGCATCGAGGTCTGCTTCAATAAAGAGCCTGAGCTGTTGAGCAATGTCCCCCATTTCTCTAGTATGGCTCGACTGGCCAACAACTTAATTCAGGTTCGAAAGGAGTTTATTTCTTTATACTACAGTAAGACATGGATACACTTTTTAGATTGCTAATTTATTGTGCTGATGCTTGTTTTCCAGCTGATTGATCTTAGCATGGCCATTTCTGATGATCCCAAGGAGCCGTTTTTCTTCTCGGTCCTGCCTTGGATTATCCTGTATCGCGTTATCAAGCATGAGGAGGCTGCTTTTGACTGTATGCTTCGACAGCATATGTCTGTAGGGGATGATGAAGGTTTGTTGACCTTCTGCTTTCGTGCCTTTAGCTTTCCCTCGGTGTTTATGCCATGTCAGTTATTGCACTGAGTGACACTGTCACATCTTCATTTTTAGATGACTCAGACACTCCCATGCTGCCCTCCTCCCTGATGCTTCTGAACACAGCCCATGAGTATCTTGGCCGTCGTTCCTTGTGCTGCAACTCAGATGGAGCACTTCTCAAATTTTTTGTAAGTTTGTCGACGGAGCACAGTAGTGGACAGCCTTGCATATCCCGAATTAGAAAAAAAAAGTTAAATATTTTTAATAATTCTGTTTGTTTGTTGTAGGTTCGAGTTTTGGAAAAAGAATTTGCAACCTCTACCAACAACGACTCTCACCCCTACAAGGAGGAGTTGGAAATGGCCCTGGAGCAGTGCTTTTTCTGTTTATATGCCTACCCCAGTAAGAAGAGCAAGGCCCGCTACCTTGAGGATCATTCATCTCCACAGGTTACTGAAAACACTCAGTCATTTAGTGGGTTAAAATTTGTTGTTTGATCTGCAAGCAACTTTGCCAAGCTGAAGTTAATCAATTTAATGACATAGTCGAAAAGTCAGTATCTGAAGAGGTGGCAGATTTGCTAATAAGTAACTTAAGGTTTGACTGTTTAGTGTGATTTCCCAGGTGTATTGACAAACCTGCAAAAATAGGGAGCTATTTAGCTGAGGGCTGATGGCTCAAACAATCCGTCACGACACAGAACAAGTCCTCTATATCCGTTAATGTTGTTTTGGTAATAAGGCACTGAAATAAATTGAGGGTATGAAAAAGCATTAATTGCAGCCATTCAGTGGGTGGACAAAATGCACACATTTAGATTAAAGACTTAACTGCAGAATTGTGGTTTTTGCGGTACGTTAGGCTTTCACTGTTATTTTGTGAACTCCAAAGATACTAAAATATTTAGTCATTAATAGCATGCCTCATCTATTGTTTATTTCACTGTAGGACATGCTTGACGGAGTCCTTTGTAAATTGATTTGTACTTTAAATCAAAACTATAAACCCAGCGACAATGGCAGACTAAGAACTAGAGTGACTCTCAGCAGCAGGAGGCTTGTGTGTGAAGTACCTGACCGCTTGTATTTTTGTAGTGCTTTTGTCCAGCCACCAGGTGGGTGTCATTCCCACAGTTCATTTCAGTCAGTGCATTTCAGTGGCAGGAGTCCTAACTGTACAGTGTAACACATGAAAGATGAGTCTTCTTGGGACCTTGGTATCATTAATTTGCTGTAGCCCTGTGTGTTACTGGGATGTAATTGGTTGCGATATTCATTTCCTGTGGCATTACTCTGCTTTAAGGTCGAGCTGCTGTGGAGTGATGCGCTATTCATGTTCCAGTATTTCAAACCAAAGTCGCTGCCTGAGTTTGACAGCTATAAGACAAGCACAGTGTCTGCAGAATTGGCCAATTTGCTGAGGAGGTTTGCAAGCATCGCCCCCCCAAGTGACACTCCCGTCCTCACAATGGATGAAGTGGCAGCCTACATCGAGGGCATGACAGAAAAGGTCAGTCGGTGGGGCCACAGTGAATGTGAGAAGCACCAATGACTCAGAGTTACAAGCAGTGTTTTCCTTGCTAGAATGTTTTTTTAAAGTCCATCTTTATGTCACTAAGAATAAACTTTTTTTTAAAAAAATTTTCTATTTTTAAGACCCCATGCCTTCCCGAGGGCAGTGCTCCTGCACCTCCAATCATCAATGAGATGTACTATCTGCTGGCTGATTACCATTTTAAGAACAAAGAGCAGTCCAAAGCCATCAAGTTCTACATGCACGACATATGCGTTTGTCCTAACAGGTATAGTTTACATTCATTTTTGTTTTAAAAAAGCCCAAAAAAAACCCCCACTAACACTTTAAGTGCAGTGACAATATTGAAGTGTTTCTTCTCTCCCTGTAGGTTTGACTCCTGGGCAGGTATGGCTTTAGCGAGGGCCAGCCGTATCCAAGACAAGCTCAACTCTAATGAGCTGAAAAGCGACGTTCCCATATGGAAGCACTCCCAGGCGGTGCTCGACTGTTTTAAGAGGGCCCTGGAGATCGATAGCTCCAATCTGTCTCTGTGGATCGAGTATGGTACCATATCATATGCACTGCATACATTTGCTTCACGGCAGCTCAAACAGTGGCGCAGTGAGCTTCCTCCTGAGGTGGTTAAACAGGTGAAGCATGTCCTGACATGTCTTTTTTTAAAATTCACCATTTTGTCAGATGTGCTAACTCACCAAACACATTGTGTCACTTCTGATTGTTCCACACTCTAACAGCCTTTGCAGAGTCAATTAACCTGCCTCCGTGAGCTGAATTCCTCGCGATGTCACCAACACAGATGTGTGTGTTTGTGTTGTTTCAGATGGAAGAAAGGAGAGACTCCATGTTGGAGACAGCCTTTCAGTGTTTTCAGGGCGCTTCCCGTTGTGAGGGTGACAGTGATGAAGAAGAGTGGCTGATCCACTACATGCTGGGGAAGATAGCAGAGAAACGCAGACAGCCTCCGGTCGGATATCTGCAGCTTTATAAAAAGGTGAACTGTTACGGTGGCTGGGAGGTAGACCAAACTACTTCTGGCATGATCACATTTTTATCCATCTGTCAGAAAATCTTATGTATTTAACCTAGTTTCGCTTCATGTTTTCCCCTGGTTGTGCACCACTAGGGTTGCCTACCCCACAGTTTGAGTATTGCTGATTTATTTACATAATCCTACTTAAGGAAGTTACTAAATAATTGATGTTTAATAATGAATGTTGATATTGAGGGTGTTTTACTTTGGTGTTAAATAAACCTGTCAGTTTTGAACATTAGAAAGAAGTAGTAATATATGTTGGCTTGATCCTGTGTCCAAGGATAGCGCAACATGGACTTTAAATCTACAGTTTTAATTTCCATTAGATAAAACTAATAAAGGAAAAACCTTGAGGATTATTCCGGTGATTGGAATAAGCCTTTGATTGCACTTTTTTTCTCTCTCTCTCTGGTGGTGTTTCATAATCCACCTACAGAAACAAAGATCGCAGCCTTTCCACTCCCGCAAGAATTTTTTTCCCTCTCCTTTCGGCAGAACAGTATATGGAGTTAGTCATCACTGTGTTGTTCTGATTAGATGATTGGAAGCAGATGAACCTGTATGAACCCTGATATCAGCACCCAGTATTTTACACATTTAGGATTTAATTTCATTCGATGATTGTCGGGTTGTTGACTCTCACCTTTTCTGTATTTCTAGGCAGCACACTATCTGCATGAAGAAGCTGCCAGGTACCCCCGGAAAATCCATTACCATAATCCTCCTGACCTGGCCATGGAGGCCCTGGAGGTACACTATCTGTGACATGCAACTCCCAATAGTTTCTAGTTGTGTTACATCAGTGCAGTGTTATGTAAGATTACTGCCTGAAAACATTCACATTTTAAAGACATCCTCTGCATATATTAAACTGCTTTTTCTAACTTCTTCTAGTTGCATTTCCGTTTGAGTGCTACCATCTTAAAACTACTAGAGGCTAACGAGCCAGATCTGGACCACGAGCTCTTGTTTAACTTGTTGGTTGAGGCAGCTACAGGGCCATTTGCAAGAGGAGAAGAGAAGAGTATGCCAAGCATGCCAAGGCCCCATGAGAAGTAAGCTTTAAAAATATTATCCATGAAGTATTATGTAAAAAAGATCTTGCAGTAGAACTTATCCTTGTTTTTAATTCATTTCCCCTTTTTTTCCATTCATTTCAGAGAGAAACAGCCTTCTATGATGGATGAAGACTTTAACTGTTCCTCAGTCTGTATAGGGAATGCCCTTAGCTCATCCCTTCCATCAGTTGCCACCCCAGGTCTGACATCACCTCCTTACGTGGCCACGCCGTTTGACCACGATTACGCCAAACGCAAAACACTCCGAAGGCAGCAGTGGCAGCAGCAACGGCATGAGGAGCAGCAGGCTGATGGTACAGTCCCAGTCCTAGACACTGTCTCAGGGGTTGGTGCTCTTTGGAGCTCTTTCTGCGCTGGGACAGGAAGCCCACTGGGGAGTGCTCCGATTGCTAATCACCATGCTTAATGGCTCTGGTTTCAGTTACAATGATTCCCATGCACTGGGTGATTGGGATGTGGTGAAATGGGCAATATGGCTACTGATTATTTGACGAATTTGCAGCAGTGTGGAAAGAAATAGATTTCAAGGTTGAGCATGACAGAGAGCATTAAGGCCTGTGCATTTGCATATACGTGTGTGTGTGTGTGTGTGTGTTTATTTGCTGGTAGATTATGTGGCTGTTTTAGTGCTGGCCCCATGGTCTTTCCTAACCATTCACTGTGCCCCTCCTAATATGTAATAGTAGTTGTGTTGCAACTTCATCAGGCTTATGAGTATTATGCTAATGTGTGAACTGCATCTACAGGCTGCTGCTGACTCTTTTATCACAAAAAGATTCAATGAGCCTGTTTTTGATTAAGATGTGTGAGAGGCACTTCTCCAAAGGAATCATAACCCTTTGGAGAAGGGTGTCATTTGAACTAACTTTAATAACTTGATGAATTATTCAATTTAAGTTGTGCACCAGAAAACAGCAACTTCAGAAATATTTCTAAATGTCTTACACAAGTCAGAAAGGAAATTTTAAATTTATCCAGTCGGATGAGTCGTTCCAGTCTTCTGCAATTCAGCATGTTTACACGGTTAAAAATGATGGAACTCTAGTTCAGTATTTACATGTAAGGTTTCATTTTTACACTGCAGAGGTCAGATTAGCTTGGTGTGCAGGTGGCAAAATTCGATGGTTTGGGATTTTATTTTGGAGATAAGAATCTAGTTTCGTGTTCAGAACATTCGAGGTACTTGGCGCACCAGCTCTGATAACCAGAGTTGCTTGTCATGCTACAGAAATGTGATTTTTCTCATGAAGCTGCCTATGAAAGTAGAAAATTTATGTTTTTGAAAAAGCAGACCTGATCTGTGTAGTAATGTGTTAAAAGCACAATATTGCTTTCAGCAATGTAAATATTATAGCATGTGTACAGCGAACATTTTAACAGACCTTACGGACCCGTGCACACTAACCATCTGCTATGTTAGCTCTTGCACTCGCAGTGTGTTGCAATCATAACTGCCTTTGTTTAAAATTAAGGGAATTATGCAAGATGTTTGTTTTTTGTTTGGTTTTTTTTGGGTCCCCCACCCCCCCAGTGGTTGAAATGGTTGTTGAATACTTGCACAGTGACTGTACAGCAGAGCTGATTTCAATTTCCCCAACTGTAAAGGCCAAGTGCTGTTTGGATGAAAGAGTCTTGGACATTGTTTCCATATGACAAAAACTGTGACATCTGTCCACCCACCCCATGTATCATGTTGAGCTTGAATGTGCAAATAACGCAGCCATATTGCCCACGTTGCCAGTTTTGTCACCCTTTCCAGATTCCTTCCTTCCTTCCTACCTACCTACCTACCTACCTACCTGCCTGCTACCTCTTTGCCTGCTTGCTTTTACCACCTGCTTTGCCATTTATATGCATGTAGTTCTAATGGGGTGAATGCCTTCACAACTGGACAAAGCCAGTCCTTTTATCACAATCCACTAAATTGTCTGGTGTATCGTACGGTCACAATTTATGTGAGTTCGGTGTGGGGGTAATTTTGCAGAAAGTCAAACTTCTGGGAGATATTTC
The DNA here is from genome assembly GCA_015052665.1 of Apistogramma diplotaenia. Taxonomy (NCBI): domain Eukaryota; kingdom Metazoa; phylum Chordata; class Actinopteri; order Cichliformes; family Cichlidae; genus Apistogramma; species Apistogramma diplotaenia. The sequence goes on along the minus strand of VOQJ01048024.1, from coordinate 7,990 downwards.
AAAACCTTGTGTGAGTCATGCTTGCTATTTACCACTAATTGGATCTAATTTCTAATTATGGCCAATTAGTGTGAAAATGTCAAGTCAGAAAGAATGTGGCTGCCCTGTTATTGGCACACAAAATTGAGACTGAAGCCAGAAAATGCCCTTCTGTGCGCATTGCTGCTTGCAGGTGTCCAGTTTCTCTGTCTTGAGTCCTGCTTAAAGTGCATCAGCGTGATAAAACTGTAGGACCAGATTCAGACATGCATTTATAAACTCATCCTGTTCATTACCTACACTCAGAATTCTTCCAGGATTTCTCCCATGATTTTTTTTTCATTCTTCTGTAGTAAAGTGGAAGAACAGTTATTGGTATTTTTTTTTCTCTTTCGCTGCATTCCTGAAGCGCAGCGCTTGGTTTTAGTCACATTTGCAGATTCTGGACTTGATCTTCAAGCTGCAAAATTTCTTCTAGAAAGAAATGTGTGTCTGAATCAGGTTCTACATTTCCAAGGGGAGTGGCATTAAAATTTTGTTTTCAGTTGTCTAGAAGCATAAATGACTGATTTTTATAATCTTTTCTATAAATTAAGAGGTGCAATATTTGCTTGATTATATTTTAAAACCAGCTCCCCATATCTTCAACAGCCTCACCAGAGTTTGACCATGATTACTGCCTGCCCAGGTCTTCAATATGGCTGGCTTCCCTGAATGGTACTGCTCTTCAAACCCACCAAACCTTTTAAGAGGCTGTATTTTGAATTCAGAATGAAGTGCTTTCTTGTAAGAAGCACTTAATGCACAGCTGTCAGTTTACACAAATTTGTTTACAGTACCATAGTAACTTGGCTGTCGAGTCATGACTGAATCTTTTGAAAAACTCATTGTGTGCATTATTCTCTGAAATAGCTACAGCTTGTTGCCCTCTTGATTCTTATTTACAGTTCTCAGCCCAGGATTTTTTTTCTGAGGCTGCAGAACAGAATAATTGGAAGGAATTGTGGCATTTAAAAAAAAAAAAATTCTTACAAAAACAGACCATCTCTCTTTGTGCGATGCACTAATAAGGATTTCTGACTCATGTTTTTTTTTCTTAAATATGTATATACCCCCCCACACACACATTCACACACATTTGGCACATTAAAACAAAGTAACCGCCAAATCTGAAAAGAGGCATCCACATCATGCTGTTACATATAATGAGTTATCATTAATGTTTACACTGTACAGTAATTTCACTTCATTGACAAATGTAATCTTACATCACCAAAATTACCATTTCTTCCTTAAGAAGTACATCATTTTACATCTGTTTTGTACATAAAAAGCTCATAAATATGCATAATTCTCCATTTTACCCCAAATACTAAAGTTATCCATCTGCGGCCATTCAACTGGCGGCATAACCCTTGTTTTCTTTTTTCTATTTTCCCGCCCTCCTCTTTGTGTGTTTCGGCAGAACGCAGTCAGGACAGCGAGGTCGTCTTGCTTTCTGACTCCAACTCCACTCAGGATGCTTTCACAGATCCCGCCAGCTCACAAGATAGCAGCCACAAACTTGTCTCTGGGAAAGCCAGCTCGTCATCATCAGAAAGTACAACCCCAGTGAAGGATGGCCAGCCTGCCTCTGAAGACACAGGTATTCAGAGATGAAATAAATTGATCTTTTATAGATTTAGGCAGATGTTGGAGCTTGTTGACATTTGTTCTTTCTTAGCCTCACGTGGAGAGCACACCGCCATTCAGACAGAAGAGAAAGTTATCCAGGAAGAAGTAGAAGCGGTGGTGGTGGTAGTGTCTGAGGCTGTAGCCCCTAAGGTCTCTTTGGACCCCTGTCCTAATCCGATACCTGTGCCAGCTACCCCTCCAAAGCCGACATCTTCTCAGCAGACTACTCCTCAGACCCCGGTCAGCGAGGGTAAGAGGAAACCCGAGCCCCCCGCTGAGGTGATAGAAGTACCCAAAGCCCTGCCTTCAGATCATACTGATCAGAAACGAATGCTGGTGGACATGTGTGTCCGTGCTCTGTTTCTCTGTCTTGGCCGCTTCCCTCAGCACTACAAGAGCCTCTACCGCCTGGCCTTCTTCTATGCAAACAGCAAGACCCATCAGGTGAGTCCAGCCCTGTTAACTGATGGCCAGAGATACGCCTATCAGAGTCTCTTAACATTGATGGTGACAATGTATATAATATATGGATACATTACCTTTTGTATTGCGCGCATGCAGTTCCATTATCTGTACACCACCACAAAGGTTCCATTGGCAGCCATCCATGCCCTCTCCATAATACTTCCTCTAATATTTTTGACAGATGTTTTGGTGCACGTTCAATCGTGAGGCTTTCCTTTCCTTCTCCCATGGAGATATTCTTTTTTCTTATTCCACTCATTGTAGTTCTGTAATCTTGGTTTCATCTGTCCGAACAGTTTTCTTCCAGTCTAATCTCGGTGTTATTTTCTTGAGCTTTCCCAGTAAGCATCTTTTTGACTGTTCAATATTAACTCGATGATCTCGTGTCCTTGACTTGGTCTTGACTAAAGAGAACTCCATCTTAGCTGTCTTAGATGGTCTTCCTGGTTTTGGTGTTACTAGCTTGCCACTGCTTTCATTCTTTTAAAGAATGTACTAGACAGTTAATCTGAGCACTCCTGAGCTTACTGATGTCACTCACAGGCTTCTTTTGTTTTCTGGAGTTCTCATGAGAAGCTACCAAATGCAAATTTCAAGCCGAACGAAGCCCACCACACGTGACAGTGAAACTACTTTGTCCTGTGAGCCTGTGGAAAAATAGTTTAAAAATGTTGAAAGAAAAAAAAATTTTTTTATTAAAACTGCTGGAATTAAAGTTGAAGCTGGGATAAAATGACAAAAATGGTGTCTCCAAATACAAATGCAGCTGTGTTTCTGTAGTAATTATACCAGAGCTGTTATTTTCATTCCTTTGTTTTCTTTGGTTTTCTTGTGGGACTTTGAGCTCCGCAGTGATACAGGAGTTGCTGAAACAGCTTGTGTTGCCTATGAGGCTTTGTGGGCAGAGGTGTGTGTGGGTGGTGCGCAGTGCTCTCTCAGCCAGTTTGGCACAAGGAGACTGCAGTGAGCTTTACTGAGATGGCAACCTTCTGTTAGCACTTTTTTCTTCTTATTAAAAAATAAATAAACAGTCTTTCCCCAAATTTAGTAAGCATGCATTGGGTGTGGTAAAGTACAAGGTCTTTCATGTTTTGTAACATCCTCATTTGACCTCAGTAGTTTGAACCATCACTAAAATCCAATTTAATAAAGGGAATTTCCCTTAGACTCAATTCAGTGTACAATACAGTGGTGTACATTTTGATTGAGGCTCGTTTGGTGTTCGGCTCACGGAAATTGTTGGTAAGTTTTCCCTCAGTTTTAGCTCGGAGGAGAGCAGCGATTGGTGATCGCACGAGTCAGCTGATGTAGTGAGGTTGGCAGGTTTCTTAGACACTTTCACAACCTGACGAGTATTAACAAACATTGACTGGCCATTTTTAATCTCCCTCCAAGGATTGAAGGAGAGGAAACCTGTTAATTTTATGCTATAGGCAGTGGGATTGTGACAGATGACATAATGTGGTGTTAGTTTGCAATCTTGTTTTCAACAGGGCGCTGGTATACACACTAATTTGTGAGTCATCTGGATGTGAAAAGACGTCGACATTGCAAATGAGCAGCTCCGTCCATTCCTCATGTGTCATGTGTTTATGCACGTGCATGTTTTTGCATGTTTATGTCAGTCTATTTATAGATTAAGCGGAAGAGGAAGGATTAATGGATAAATAGTGTACATTCAAATGTATGTGGTTTTATTTTTTCCCGACACAGAACCTACAGTGGGCCAGAGATGTGTTGCTAGGAAGCAGTGTCCCATGGCAACAGCTGAAGCACATGCCAGCACAAGGACTTTTCTGTGAAAGAAACAAGACAAACCTGTTCAATGTAAGTCAGAGTTCACTACGCATACACGTATTTCCTCGTTTTATGTCTTTAAGTCAACACACGTTTAATATAGTTTTGAACATGCATACCATTACTTGAAAATTTTTTTGTTTTGTTTTGTTTTTTTTATATTAAAAACATTTCACATGACTCATGGCTTTCAAGGCCGCTACTGCATAAAGAGTGGGGATGGATTATGAATATTCAGGCATGCCTGAATGAGTTTAGGACAAATTCAAAATTGTAATCTAATAAATATAATGCAGAATTTTGAACTACACACTGAGTCATTATCTTTTACAGGTAATTAGCAATGAAAATGGGAAAGTCTAGTGCTATAAACACATAATAATTTATTCACTTTAATTGCAGAAAATGAGCAGAGTTATGCAAGAATGCTGTTTAGGCTGTAGTACCTGTGTGCATCCATAGATTGTATACAAAAGATGGACGTAGCTGCCGTGATGTCACCCATTTGTGGACTTCTGTTTATGCACTACCACTTTGAAGGCTATGCATTTAGTTGTTGTAAAAACAAGGTCACATCCAGCAAAAGACAAGAGGGTTATTGTTACATTATTATACAAACAAGCAGCGATCTCTGGATCTGAAAAGGCAGAAGCACAGAAATCTGCAGTTCTTGTAGCGGCCACCAGCTGAACGGCATTAAAAAGCATGTTTGCAACCTGGTACAAAATAAAATGTTTTCCTTCTCTATGGATTGTGGATAGTTTCTCCTTCGGAACAACTGTATGTTTTGTTTTATTTTATTTTATTTTTTATATTTTTTGGGGGTGTTTTCTGGCTAAACCTCAACGGAATAAATGAGTCACTGAACTAGATTGGGTTTGTGCTGTTTGTGAACCATTATCTGACAAATATAGCTTGCTGTATGTTTCAAATATAAAATCAAACTGCACATGTACAGTAGCAGCCTGTCAGTCACATGGATGCTACCTTATTTTGAACATTTAAAAGAATAAAGTGCAGTTAACATGTACGGACAACCCCCAACTTTAGGGACCAGCTCTGCCTTTGTCTCGCTTTAATGAGTCGGGTGCTAAAGCCCCAACCAGCAGGAACAAACATGAATGCTAAAGCACGTTTTTGCTAAGGTTACATCATATGATGTCTGTTAGCTGTCAGAAGGATTTTAAAGTTGTTAAATAGAAGAGGAAGCTGTGAGTATTGCACATCTGAGAGTAGACCCTAATAACACAGTTGAGTTGCACTACGGTTCTTTCAGTATGTGCTCAAGTAATTATTGCTAAAAGCTAAATTATTGCTGATTACCTACATGTATACCAGGGTGGTCGTTGTCTCATCTGCCAAATAACAGTGAGTTTACACGTATGAATCTATTGGATTTACAATATTTGGCCCTAAGTATGGATCACTAAAGAGGAGCGCTGCTATAATCTGAGTCACACAGTGGGCCATCGTTGCATTATCTGCTTCTCAGAATTACAAGACCACTGTTGAGTATCAGAGGAGGCGATTACTGTCTGAGTCCATCATCTGTTCTGCATGTCAGTTTATTTACCTCTTTTCACTTGAAGCATATTTTGCTTTTTCCACACGTGCAGTCAAAAAAAAAAGGTTTCTTTTTGATTTGCTCTTTGTGTGGTTAGTCAGAGCATAAAGGCTCTCACTTTTTAACATGCCAGATAATACAAGTAGAATGTCACATCATGTCAGCACCTCATATCATTCAGTTGTCAGGCGTGATTTTAGCAGTGAACCTTATTTTGGACATAATTGATCATGTGGGCTGTGGAGTCAGATGTCGGGCTACAGAACGCCTGTGTTAACCGGCTGTGGGAATGATGTGGGCCAGGTCTGAGCTGGAGGAGAGCTCTGCTGCGCTCTGGCTCCCACTGGGTTCTTTCAGAGCCCCTTCTGTAGGCAAACCTGCCACTCCAGCATGCCAACTGTTGGAGCTTTACTGTTCACTTTGAACCAGGCACTCTGTATCAGCCATAAGACAATCTAAACCTTTCTAAATATGAGTCAAACATGTCTGTTTTCCCTGAATCTTTGAGTTCAGGGCACGCAGATTAGCCGGCTTGAAGTGGATTTTGAACCCTTAAAGAAACTTGTACCTTTAGGGGAGTCATTTTCAGCAGCTAGCCAACAGTTCCATTTGAGTCAAACTAATAACTCAGTGCGAGTTTTTCTTAAATATACTCTTCTGTGTTTAAGTCAAGTCTTCTGTGTGTGTGATTGCATCAAATATGTGGCACGATGCACGGCGCCTCTTGATGTCAGAGAGGCTTGACTCTCAGCTGAGAACACACCTCATTGGGTCTGTTGATGAATACTAAGTTCCCTAATGTAGGTCATGATGCCCTACTTTCCCTCTCACATTGGCAGGGTTACATTAGCTGCACAAAGTAACCTACATACTGCTATAAAGACATGATCCACATGAAGTTGTGCTGCATAATTTATCAGTGTGGTTGTCAACATGAGTGAGGTAGGATGTAATTATGATAGTTTAAATAATTTTGATACAGATTTTTTTATTTTACAAAACAAGAAGCAGAACATGTCACTGAAGAAGAGAAAGAGAAACAAGGTGCAATTAAAAAAAAAGTTTAAGTATATAATATACTGTAAGTTTATGCTGAATACGTTATACCTGTAATTTCAACTTGAGTAAATTGTTTTGTTGATCCAGGATGGATCATCATAAAGTTTAATTTAAGGCATTTTCAGCTATTCTGATAAAAAGCCACGGCTTAAGAGTTCAGTGTCAAATCCAGTAAATAAGCAGTGTATTACTGATGCAGTGGCATCTGTATTGTGGCACTTCTTACAGAGCACAAGTGTTTCCTACTTTCTCTGCAGTCATCTGGACTCAGGTCATAGAGGGGTAAAGTCCCATATGTTTGTAATCCAGTGGGCATGTTATAGAAGACCCTGAGCTGCTGCCAATGAAGGATCAGTAAATGTACTGAGTATATTTTATGTCAGCCTCTGAAACTCCAAATTGAAGGCAGTTTAACGTCAGAATTTCAGACTCTAATTTCAAAATCACCTTGTTGTTTCAGCGTCATCATCACAGGCATGCAGTGGGATTATTGTAACACAGTTATTTCCAGCGTTTTACAAAGCGAGAAAGCTGAATTGTAATTTTTCTCATAATACTGCTGTAACAGCAGGCAGCTTTAGCTGCTCGAGACTACTGTTGAGTAGTCGTGAGGAGTCCCTGACTATTCACTCAGGCACGGTGCTGCCTCCCCCTTCCTTCCCCCGCCTGACAACACACACACACACACACACACACACACACATCTTACTTGTATATTCTTCCACCCACTCACGTAGCTCCAGAGAAAATGGGTGTCCTTGTTGCTATATTTCAGACAGACGTAACTCGGCTCCTGTCATGTTTTGAACTGATACTGTCATTTTTGGAGTGAGCATTCATGTTTGGTTTAATCGCACGAATCTAACTTTGCTCATAGGTAGGCTCCGGTGTCTCGTTACATTACAGGGCAGCACAGTCTTCTGGGGAACAGTTACACTTGCATTACTTTTCTCAGTTTGATGTATGACTCAAACATTTGTGTTTGTGTGTTCAGCTGTGCTGTAGGTGGAGCCTCACTTAGGAGAACCTTGTTGTGTTTTTTTTTTTTTCCCCCTCCTTCTTCTTCTTCTTAGAGGAGGCGTGTTGGCCCAATGAATTCATTTTGTAGAAGTTGATATTTGGATTTGCATGTTGGAGGGTTAACTCTGGCTGCATTCATTGCCTTCTTCTGCTTTGTAATTGAGTGAGCTTGATATTTTCAGCACTCACAACAGGAAGCGGGAAAAACAAGGTGTGTTTGCTTAGTATGTTTTTGGTGGCCAGCTGGAGAGAGACGACCAGAGTTAAAGGAGAGGAACACAAGACGGTGAGGGCTGTTGTCGGTGCGCTGCTGGCTGACTGAGGAAATGTGTGTACGCGACACAATCTGTTCAGGCAGCACTGTTCTTCACACCATTTTCTGTGGCTGATTGGGGGGGGGGGGGGGTTATTTGCAACATCCGGGTGGTTTTT
>VOQJ01048022.1:28136-47268 GCA_015052665.1 Apistogramma diplotaenia | reverse complement strand
GGCTGCCCTCTCCCCTCCCTGATGGACATCTACACCTCCCGCTGCCTCAGCAGAGCCAAGAACATCATCAAGGACAGCTCACACCCTGGCTTTGACCTGTTTGACCTGCTGCCCTCTGGCAGGCGCTACAGGTGCATCAAAGCCAGAACAAACAGACTCAGGAACAGTTTCTTTCCCACAGCAATAACCACCCTGAACTCTTACACACATTAACTGCAGCATTATCTACACCGGACAATATCTATCACTTCTGTAACGTGCAATATCTGAACATCAACCCATATGTATATACTCATATTACCACCACAATTTTAATGTACATAGCTTGTAACCTGTATTCTACTCTGTATTTTAGCCTATGCACCGAATGGGAGTGGCCCTCCAATTTCATTGTACAGCTGTATAATGACAATAAAGGCTATTCTATTCTATTCTAACCTACACAGGCAAATGAGGCTAAACAATCCTAATAAAGTAAAAACTAATATTAAATTTAAAAAAATAAACACATTAAAGTGAAATAAATATACATTTAAATACAGTTTAATACGTTTTCATTTTAAAAAGTCAGCGTATCAGTCACCTGTAAAGCACTTCCATTCGCTCAAACCTGCAGAAATGATGCCCAAAAAATTGCCATGAAAAGCCTCACAGGAAATGCTTTATTTTGTTAATATGCAAGCCGGAAGTTAGCTTCGTTACCTTTGATGCTACTTTGATAGCAGCGTTGCTTCCCTTTGTCAGAGGACTGACTTCCGTTTTTGTGTTTTCTCCAGGTTTCTGGAAATTGCTGTTTAGTGAGACGCTACGATTTCTGCCACTTTGTAAAGCAGTAGCAACAGTTTGTGTTTTTCGCGAGAGAGCCGGTAAAAGGCCCCGCATTTCAGCTTAAATCGAGTTTGAGTTCATTTTGTTTCAGCCTTTAAAAACTGTTTACCTTGCTAGCTGGCTCGAATCAGCCAGCTGAGAAATCACCTAGCATGTTTCGGTTCTTGAGTGACGTTGATGAAGATCCCTTCATGATGTAAGTTCTGACATTTCACACGTTTTTGTTTAGACGCTGTTGTCTTTGTGTTGTGTAAGTGGTGGGTAGCTACATTTTGGATTGCTAAGTTGTAAAAATGTCCACTGTCCCTTGTAGCAGGTACCCTCCGTTACTCTTGCCAGCTGTGGGGGCCTACACTGGTCCACCATATTGGATAGACAATAACAAAAAGGTGTTCGCGTTCAACAGCATTTAGTTAACTACTCAGTAACCACAGTTAGAAACCAACAGCACTCATTTGATTCATATTGCTTCGTTAATAATCTTTTGTTTTTTATATTTTAAAGAGGCTAATTTTCTAATCTGGCATGTTTACATAAGCGCATGTGTCTCTGGAAAATAAAGGGAAATGAAAAATACGTAAAATCACTGCTTTTAATTAATGCGGCATGCATGCATTTTTGTTTTTATTGCCAATAAAAATCTATCGGCTTGACAGGTGGAAGTAAATCTTATCTATTGGCTCATCTCTCACACACAAAGGGGATTTTATTAATAAAGATGCAATGATTGTGAAATTTTGGAATATAATCACGATTTTATTTTCACCTTATGTGGAATTAAAACAAGTAGATAACTGTTGGGTCATTCCATGTCAAATTTTTAGAACTTTTTCCGATTGATCATCTCCAATTTGCATAATAATTGAATGAATGTTGTGAAATTTTATCTTCATATAACACGTGCTTTTCTTAATTAGTTCTTTTAAATAAAAGGCTATTCAGGCCCTTTTTTCACACATTGAACTGTGACGCAATATTTGAACATTAATATCTCAAAAACTATTAAAGATAAAAGCCTAAGAATTTTACTGGACTTTCTTAACATAAAAGTGAATCAGGATCTGTAACATGGGACATCAAAAATGTCCGAATATTGGTTTGTTAAAATATGGGGGGAAAAAATCAAGTAGTCCTGTAAAGTCCCGTAGTTAAGCACACACTTAACACAAAGTTAACACTGCAAAAGACTAATCATGTCAGTTTCTGAATATTTTATAGTTGTACTTCACAGCAATGCAAAATAAAATGTGTAAAATGCTCGATCGAGCAAATATACAAGTTGAACCATAAAAGTAAAAATATCAGTAAATAGTCTTATCCAAGTAGAATAAAATTCTGGTGTTTCCAGATGTTATTCTAATTATAACTGGAAAATAATAAACAGAATCCTTTAGTGTATGTAAATATTTTGAGGCCTGCTGAGTTGCCAGTTTGGCAAGTTTACATAAACTAATTTCCCTCTGCCAAGTGGATGGAAATAAAAAAAAATGTTAATATTGCTCTATTTAATAAATTCTTCATATTTGAATTTTATTATTATCGGGAATTTAAAAATCAGCTTTAAATGTGATATAAAAAGTTAACTGTTTTTATTACACTCTTTTTCAATGTAACCGAAAAACATCAGCCACTGCCATGGTACATCATCTTATTTTCCTAAAGGCCAGGTTCATGTGAATGTATTAAAGTGTCTGTTATTTAATTATTTTTTAATAATTACACCCTCTCATTGGTAGGCGCTCAAATTGCTCAGGCAGAAGTAGAGAAAAGTTTTTCAACAGTTATTTTATCCGTGGCTGCTTGAAGTCGCCAAATGTCCTTCAGATTCTTCGGTCGTTGGTCATCTCATTGCTGCAAATTGCTTCAGCTACAAAACAATGTGTCACAAATCCTATGTGAATGGACTTGGGCTTCTTAAGAGTGATTAGTGTCAGCTGATACACTGTACAAACGAATTATTGTTGCACCATTTAGATTTGCCTTAATAAAAAAAGCAAAGGTAGCTGACAGTCTGGTTAATGAAGCAGGGTGTGTGAAAGAAGATACAGTGAAGCTCGCTGTGTGTGCCTTCTCAGAGTAAATTGTAGCTTCATTTATTTTTGCGTTTATGCAAAATACATTACATTAGATTTTCTTTATTTATGAGTATGTTGCCAGTAATTACTACAGTAATGAAACTCACATACAGATGAAGACAATGTCATAGTCAAGTCAACATATGCTCACAAACCCAGCTGAGCTTGGGAACCCTTTGTTGCAGTATTTCATCTTGTATTTGATAAAACTTACAAGTTTCCTCCTTGTATCATTTTCAGCTTACCTTCACCTATGTGAGTATTGTTCACACGGCTACACTCAGTTGATTCACACACACTAAAATGAACCAAAAGTCTTAGAAATGCTTTTGATTTCTTCCAGGGATCCATTTGCAGCTCACAGGCAGCAGATGAGGAGTCTGTTCGGACCCTTTGGCATGGACCCTTTCCCTCTTGCTCCTCAGATGCAGCCACACCGTGCATCACGTAGACCGGTAACACACTGCTGTGCCGAGAGAGACTTTGTGTGATTTTGATGAAATTAACTTTTTGTTTGTTTCTTTTCTTAAGTTGAGAAGTTAAAGGCCTGTATTTTTCTTTTAGGCTGGCCCGCTGGCTCCCTATGGCATGATGGGAATGGTTAGTAACTCCTTCTCTGGCCTTTAACAACTGCAAGTACAGTGTGTAGTGACTACGTCTTCATTAAAGGATTTTCATTTCTTCAGGGGAAAACCTCTTTATTCTGTGACCATAATCCTGTTGGCATTCTGATTCATGATTGACAGGCTCCAGTATGAATATATTAGACTTCTGGAGAGGTTGGACTTAACTGAGTTTACTTTCCAAAAGCACTGCAGGACTGGACTTTTGTAGTTATTTCCTGATGTAGGTGGATGTGAAGACATAAATGGCCAGTGCAGTCATATCAAATATTAAATGGCCTTTAACCCTCCAATTAGCTGGTGCAGAGTTTATGTGATGTCTGATTGCATTGATTTGCTCAGATATGAGAAACAATAACAATAGTTCAGTGTATTCATAGCTAACGAACAGCTAATGACATCATGTGTCCTGTCTCCTGTTCCCTCGTCAGGCAGCTCATACGTTCACTCAAGAGAGAACACAAATCATCTCCTGCTGCTTCTGAACTTGATTTTTCTGGTATTTTTCAGAGTGCAAGTGTGAAAACAGTTTAAGATGAGAATATTTTTTACAGTGGGAAAAACAGTTAACACAATGTAACAAAATTCTGTACCTCAAGGTAGAATAACTCAATACAGTATGGCAAAACAAGATTGCTCAGAGAATAAAGTAAAGGAGTTGAATAAGTAGAAATCTTAATAAAATACAACAAAATGGATCAGTGCATATTATCTTTTGTCTTAACAGAATTATTGCTGAATAAAAAAAATAATAATTTGTTGCCATTTTAGTGTGTCAGTGGTAAATTAGGTTTGTTAATCTTGGAATTTTGAGAAAACTTATTAGAAACAGGAAAAAGAGACAACGCAAAGTTCCCTAGTATTGGTAGACAATACTTCTCAGCAAAAATCTCACTTTCCTACATTGTTGTTATTGTCAAACGATCCCACACCACGGTGGGAAACAGAAAACCTGAAAGGGCTGTTTATGGGGCTGTGCAGTACCTCATGCCTGCCACAATTTCCTGCAGTGGAAAAGTGGCTAATGACACCTGCACACTGAACCAACAGTGCATGCTGCTGTTTTAGACTCCGTCTGTGTTTGATGTTTAATCAAATGAGAAACATAAAGATCCTCTTAATGTTTGCAGGGTGGAGGGTTCATGGATATGTTTGGCATGATGGGAGAAATGATGGAAAACATGGTGAGTCGTCGGTGTTTCCAATAAACAGAGTAATGACTGCCGTGAATGAAGCTTATGTCTGCCTAGTACTTCATCTCACTTTGTTTGCTTTTCTTCTTCCAGGAAAGAATGTCTGGTTCACCAAACTGTCAGACATTTTCCTCATCAACAGTGATCTCCTATTCTTCGTCAGACGTAGGGGCTCCTAAAGTTTATCAACAGACCAGTGAAACGAGGACAGGCCCAGGAGGGGTACGAATAACTCATAGTTGGTGAAATATTGAGAGTTTAGATAGGAAGTACTGGTTGGAGCCATGAAGGTAGTCTGTCTTGCTGGCTGACTAGACATGGGGCCTAATTGGTTTGTTCATTTTGGCATGACTGAGATCCTCTGGCCAGCAACTGTAGTGACAATAAATAGGTCATGTACAGTATAAGTAACAGGCAGGAAGGAATGAATTTGAGCTCTGTTGAGCACTGTTTTTTTTTTAAACTGAGTTATGATGTCCCCTCAGATCCGTGAGACGCGGCAGTCGGTGAGGGACAGCGAGAGCGGCCTCGAGGGTCTTGCCATCGGCCATCACATTGGGGACCGGGCACACATAATGGCGCGTTCACGAAATCGCCGCACTGGAGACTGCGAGGAGCGGCAGGACTACATTAACCTTGATGAGAGTGAGTCAAGCTGATTATATAAAAAGCATTCTTAAGCATTATTTGAGGATTGCTTTGAGCTGTGAATCATGCAAAGCTACTCCTTGAATAAAAACAAGTACTTAGTAGGTCTCATTTAACACACGTGTGATTTTTGTCTTATTTCTTTGCTCCTGCTAGGTGAGGGTCCAGCATTTGACGAGGAGTGGAGAAGAGAAGCGGGAAGATACGCTCCCCCAAACGCCCGCGGGCTGGACTACGCCCGAGATCGGCGAGGAGGAGGCCAGCAGCTCGCCCTCACTGCTCCTCCCAGTTCTACGCCCCCACCAGGCCATCGGCACGAGTCCCCCAGACACCGTCAGCCCCACACCCGCCCACGTTACGACTGGTGAGAAGGTAAGAGCAGTGTCAGAGGTCATTATGGCAGCAGTATTGAAATTATTGTAATTGTTTATTTCTGAAAGTAGAATTCCGGCTGGGATAGACTCCAGCGCCCTCGCGACCCTGAAAAAGGAAAAGCGGAAGAGGATGGATAAAGTTTACTGGCCATATTTTACTTATTAAAGACATTGTGTATTATGTTGATGTGTAGCGTGTTGACTGATGAGTCACAAGAAATTATGAATGTGTTTTTCCCCCTACATAGATGTAATAAAGCTTTGCTCCTCCTGTTTTAACACATGTCTGAAGCATCATGGAGTTCTCAGCTTCTCACACAGTTTGTTAGAATTTTCCTCTGGAATTCTGGAAGTTCTAGGAGAGTTACTTACCTCCCAGCCCCAAAAAAGTCCCTACTGAAAGCTAGCGCTTTCAGGGTGGATTTTGCAGCACTGAGCAGTTCTGACTGGTTGTGTAACATTCTTGACAGTCGTCTCATCTCACAGCAACTAACAAAAACCAACCTACTTCAATGTATAGTGCAGAAATGCATTCAAATTCGGGGCGTCATCTATGGTTCAACAACCACTAATGGACTCGCCCGCAGTTGTGCACAGCACAGAGAACCCAACAACAGCAGATTTCCTTTCTGCTTTGACTGGTGTGTGTACTTGCATAAACCTCTTCAGGTTTGACTGCGATAAAAACACAAACAGCAGTTTGAAGAAAGAGGAAAAAGAGATCTGAGTACTTGGTGAATAAAAATGAAAGTAATTAATTAATTTTTCAGATTCAGAATCTACATTTGCTTTTTTTTTTGTTGTCTGAAAACATTTACACAATCAATATGAGACAAAAGATCAACATCTGAGCTTTTATTTTCAGGTATTTACATCTGGATCCGATACACAGTTCAGAAGATAGCACCTTTTGTCTGAATCCACCCATTTTTCTTGTGACCGTATTCATCTTTTTATCAACAAACCCAAATGTTTTCAGTCTACTGCAGAAATAAAGGGATTGGTGATGAGTGTACAAGCTCAAAAGCGAGGTTTCCTTTGGGAGCGTGGAACATGTAAGAGACCCCGATCGGAGAGGCCAACTGCTGCTGCGAGGTCTCAGCAGCTCTGATCTCTGCACAAGAGACTCGCCATGTGGGGCCTTTTATGCGTCGTCGTGCAAATTTGAAAATGAATTCTGAATTTCACTGGAAGCCAATGAAGGGAAGCAAGAATAGGGGTGACGTGTGAGTGCCAGCTAGTTTTTATAAACAGCCTTACTGCTGCGTTCTGGACCAGTTGGAGATGGAATAGAATAGAATAGCCTTTATTGTCATTATACAGCTGTACAATGAAATTATGGACAAAGGAGGATGACAAGAAAAATGATTTATAATAATCTGATGGAAGAGAACACGACATTACTAAGCTGTTATAAATGTGTGCGCTTTAAGAAGAGAATAAAATAAAATGCCTTTATTGTCATTATACAGATGTACAATGAGATTGGAGGGCCACTCCTGTTCAGTGCTAAGGTTAGCATATCAAACAGTTTTGCTGGTTCTCCTCCTGCCAAACAGCGACGTGTGACAAAATAATGTCACTTCAGTTGATGTGAGACGCCGCCATGATGTCATTTTGGTCGGTCTGTCGCCTCATGCACATTGTGCTGCTGCATGCAGGTCGAAGAAATAAGTGTAGAAACATGTTGGTTTTTACCACCATGTTTTATATATCAGTACAGAAGCTCAACGATTCAGAGATGATACAGAGGGAGATGCTGCAGCAGTTTCTTTGCGTCTGTTGTTGACTTATTGTCCTCGTTTTGTCTGAGTAGTGATACCTCTTGTTCAGAAGAGTGCTGCAGCAGGTACTCGCTCCTTAGCGATGATACAAATGTTTACAGAGCTGCGGCGCCGTTACCATCGTCGTGCAAAGAGATCAATGCGGCGGGTATACTGGAACCCTTAGTCGAATCCAGGAACACCACTTTAAATCAAGAGCCATTATTCATGTTGGGTTCAACAAGCAGAAAAACATTCAAAAGGATTTTTAGTGCAATACAGGTTTGGATGATATACAGTACACCCTTGGCTGTTTGTTTGTCCCTCCAAAAATGATTCATTCAGCTTAGTTTCATTTGATATTTTGCCCAGTCACCCTGCAGTGGCTCTGTGGCCCACTGAGAGCCAATAAATCAGTAAGTGTCTGATTTAAACACTGGACTGACTCATTACTGTAAACGTCTCCTGTCTTTATTTGACGCAATACCCTCTTTGGCGTTGTGCGCCTGTCCCGGCAGGTGTCCCGCTTGACAAGGCGACCAGATCGAAGGAGTTGAGGGAGGATTTCCCCGATGCTGTGAACCGCGATGAGGACGGAAGTTGAAGGCCGTCGTAAATGTTTGATATGACTGGACTGTCTATACATGAACACCATATTATACACACACGCACACACATAATGGTTACACTTCATATTCTTTACCATTACACACACACACACACACACACACACACATAAATATACAGATGCCCTGTCTACACATGGGTATAACTACACTCACTTTATGTATAAATATATATAAACACTCATTCTCTAAACTTGACATGTGTCTTTGCCCACTGCACTACAAGTGCTACAGTATACAGTACATCTGCTGTACAATCCATTTTGTTTGTGAAGACACTCGTGTGTCGTTGAATTGAATTGTATACTGCTAACTAATTAATGTAATAAATAAAAAGTTCATTAAACATTGTTAGATAATTGCAAAATGTGCCTCTGTGATGTTTTGGGATTGCATGTCTTAAATTATGGAGTGTTGTTTAAAGAGTTTCCTGATTCTGTATTTTTTTTTTTAACCCTTTGCTTCCTCATAAAATGTATTGACAGCTAAAAAAAAAAAATGTGTTCATTTGTGTCTATGTAAGTCTAGTTCTTTTGGATAGACAAATCGACTGCTTCTTCCCCCTACCACATATGCATGCATTCATAGGTATGCGCCCTCTTCACTGTGCCACCATGTCTGCAGGTCATGTGATCTCCAGATGGCACATTCAAGCGGGACAGCCAATGAAAAACTTTCCTTTTGACAAATCACTCCCACAGCCAGCTTCCCCGCCTGCCGTTTGCTCATGCTGCCTGTATCTTTAATTACATCCAAGCCTATTTTTAAATGCACATCCACCCTCTGGCAGCTCCTGCTCCTGTCTACCTGTCTTCTTGTTTCCTTTAATCCCTATCATTAGATCTCCAATGTTCCCCGACAAGGCGCCTTATTTTCTGCTGTCTGTGCTAAGATGTATCCTCCTTGTGGTTTCTTTGTTGTCACAGCTTCTGCCTGTCATCCACACACACTTGCTCTTCAGCTGTATGGCAGCGCTGCTTGGACCTGTCAGGAGCTGCAAATTAACGTTTCTTGTATTAGCTTGCTGGGACAAAATTTTCATGTCACGAGTGCCTCTGTGGGTATCAGTAGTGAGCAGATGTACGCGCAGCACGTAGGAGCTTCACGTATGACAGGACTGTGAAGGTGAAAGGCAGCAATGTACGTTAGATGGTTACGGTGCAGTTTGTTTTCTGCACTCCCAGCAATACTCAAATCTACATTACTCCAGCTCTTCTACTCCATCCCTCCTTCCCATCTCTCCTCTCTACTCGCTTCGTTCCCTCCCCTCCTCTGCATCTTCCAATGACTCACAGGCTCCCCCTCCCCCCCTCTGTGGTGTATGTTCTCACCCCTTCTCCTCCCACCTCCCCATCCTTCTCGCTCCTTCTCATTCGCCCACATTCGCTCACTTTCTCCACCAGGCTTCAAACAAGCTGCAGGTAACGTTTAAAAAGATTGATCTGTTTCTTCCGTCCCTCCATCCCTCTCATCCTCCTCCCCCACCTCTCCTCATCGCTACCTGTTCTGTTTTCTGTCTCGTCTCTCCGTTGGTCCATGTTCTCTGTCACTGACTGAAACAGCCGAGAAATTGAACTGGTTTGCGGTCTGGAACCGATTGGCAGTAAGATTTTTAAATAGGTGTGCATCACTGGTTTCTGATTTATGTATTTCTCCCTGTGTGAGTGTGAGCGTCTTCCTAGGGAGCCTATTTTCCATGGCTTTCCATCCTAAAGGCTGCGTCACTACCATCACAGTGTGTGTTCAAGTGGGAAAGAGGAAGAGCGTGTGAAGTCCTTGTTTTTCATATGAGTGCTTTTGATATATCACGAAGCATTTTTGTACGGTGCTGCATCTTCGTGCACGGCTTTGCTTGCTCATGTGTTTCCTGCTCTAATTAAAGTAACAGAATGAGTGTGTGAGCTCTGGATGAAATCTGCATTTCAAATGAGGCCAATGTTCCCTTTTTTTTTTTCTTCTTCTTCTATTTTTTATAAGTAGGATGTCTATAGTGAATATTGTTGCCAGGGAGATCCTGGACTCCAGGGGAAACCCCACTGTGGAAGTAGACCTGCATACAGACAAAGGTTGAAGAATAAAATCTCTTATGCAATGCCTCAAATAAATGTTTAAATGATTTCATTAAGGTTGACTGCATCCTTCTCCGCCCTCTTTCCCTCAACCTTTCACCCCATTACGTCTCCATCTGCCCACCAATCATCCACCACGAGTCCAGGTCTGTTCAGGGCTGCTGTTCCCAGTGGTGCCTCTACAGGCATCTACGAGGCTCTGGAGCTCCGAGATGGAGACAAGACTCGCTACAAGGGCAAAGGTGTGAACACTTACAAGATGTCTCCCCTGCACCAAGCTGTCCTGTTTTTTCTTTCTCTTAATTTCCATAATGGTTCTTTTTTTTTTTTTCTCGTAACAAAATGGGTACCGACTGACACATATCTCCCTCTAAAGGTGTGATGAAGGCTGTTGCTCACATTAATGACACCCTCGGACCTGCCCTCCTCCAGTCTGTGAGTAATTCAGCTCAGCTCAGGTTTGTTTACTGTACATAGCGCCAGTTCACAAACAACCGTCTCCTCAAGGTGCTCTCTGTTGTAAGTGAAACCATCACATGCTCCCCTGTGAGCAAGCAGAAACCATCAGCTGTGTATAAAATATGCCACCATGACAACATGTTGAGATTTGTTTGTTTGTTTTTGTTTTGTTTTTTGGAGCCAGACATGACCTTGGTGGTACCACAGGGTGGAGTGCTAAGTTGTACTGGTGAAACACTTAGATCTACTAATTAGTATAAAATCTTAGGACTTTACTCACCAAACCCAGGCACAAATCTGTTGGATGGCCTCTACTTTATGACAGGTCATATTATTTGTCAGATAAATCCAGCACAAACATGGATGAGAGGTGGCTTCTGCTCCTTCTGTCGGCATATCTACCAGTCAAAGTGTCTTCACTCCTGTAATGTTAAATATCCATAAATTTTAATTAGCTTGGCCTGTAAATATGTTATTCACGAGGCTGAATTTAAACATCGGAGTCTATGGCAGTCACTTTGTTGGCCTCAAGTGGCCGTTAGAGGAACAACAGACTTTGGACTTTGGCGTTGGCTGCGTTTTGCTCAAAGACCTCCAGCAGCATTTGGCTCACGGAGGGGCGGCCATCTGTTGCAAACGGTTAGGTTGAAGGTAAAGAAAAACAATGGGCAATAAGGGAGGCGGATGATATAAATACAGCTTGAGCATATAGCAGCATAACTAAGGGATACTCAAGGTCATCTAATCCAGCCCTAACTATAAGCTTTATCAATAAAAGGAAAACATGAACTCAATCTCCTGGTTCTATGGGAGAAAGGCCTGATAGCTGAAGGCTCTGCCTCCCTTCAGATCCAGAGGATCCTCAAGTAAGCTTGTGCTCTGAGATCCAAGTGCTTCATTGGAATAATATGGTACAATGAGGTCTTTAATATATGAAGGGGACTCATCACTCGTAGTATGTGAGGAGGATTTTAAATTTAATTCACAGGGAGCCACGAAAGAATATCGACTTTATATTGTACAACCCTGTGAACAGCAGGGCAGGACTGGAAAAAAAAATCAGTTTACTGTATGAGGGACATTTTGTTTTTGTTTCAGGGTATAAGCGTGCTGGAGCAGGAGAAACTGGACAATATGATGATTGAAATGGACGGCACTGACAACAAATGTAAGCCTCGCGCACATCTCATGTGGGGGTGATGGTATATATGAGTACTGACATGTTTCCGCACCAGTGAGTGCCGACTGCATGTGTGCGTTATGGTTGTGACTGCCTCTATTTCGCCTCCAGCTAAGTTTGGTGCCAACTCTATTCTGGGAATATCGCTGGCCATATGCAAAGCTGGCGCAGCAGAGAAAGGTGTCCCCCTTTACCGCCACATTGCTGATCTGGCAGGAAACAGAGAGCTGGTGCTCCCAGTTCCTGTGAGTGTTATGCTGGGTACAAATGTATAAAATGTATATATACATTTCTTTTTGGCAACCAGAAATGAGCAAATATATTTAAAAAAAATCTCTGCCCTCATTTTAGGCTTTTAATGTGATCAATGGAGGCTCTCATGCTGGGAACAGATTGGCTATGCAGGAATTCATGGTGCTTCCAGTGGGCGCGGAGTCTTTCCGTGATGCTCTCCGTGTGGGGGCGGAACTCTACCAGACCCTGAGAAGCGTCATCAAGGAGAAGTATGGTCAGGATGCTACAAATGTGGGTGATGAAGGCGGGTTTGCCCCTAACATACAGGAGAACAGTGAAGGTAAGCACAGCAACCACCTGAGAACACTCTCCTTCTGCTTAATCTCAATAACATATATGCTCCTGCTTCTTTTTGTCAGCTCTGGAGCTGATAAAGACAGCCATAGAGAAGGCGGGCTTCACCGATAAGGTGGTGATAGGGATGGATGTTGCTGCTTCAGAGTTTTTCAGCGAGGGCAAGTATGACCTGGACTTCAAGTCTCCACCAAACGCTGCCCGCAACATCACTGCTGATGAGCTGGCCGCCATCTACCAGGGCTTCATTAATAACTACCCAGGTGTGTAATGTGGTGTGCGAGTATATGTGTTCTCTGGGGAACATGATGTGAACGCCTCCTTTTCATTAAAAAAAAGCGGGATTTATTGATTTTTTTTTTAAGCCACAGTCAGCTTGAATCAAAACATCAGTGCTACTGTGATGCACACGCCATATTTCTTTTGTCACATTTTAGAAAGAACTAGGCAGAGAGAGCAGAGCCAGAACGAGCCCGGTCTCTCCTCCTGACACATGGAGCTGTTAAAGGAGATTTAATTATGTGCTACATTGCAAATTTGGCAAGCAAGGCCTTGCTGTGATGTGGCTCTTTACCCAGTAAATGGTGTGCATACTATTTGTGGGTCATGTGCATGTGTGCGTCTGTAATTAATATCAGTGGATTTAAAGGCATTAAAACAGTTACAAGTGATTTCAGCAGGGCTTGTGTTTTTCATATGATGTCGTAAGATTCGACTCATGCAAAGAAAATGATCTTACATGTGTGTGCTTCCTCCAGTGGTCTCAATTGAAGATCCTTTTGACCAGGATGACTGGCCTGCTTGGTCCCAGATCACAGCCTCAGTGGGTATCCAGGTAGGATACTGCAAATTATGCCGTTGTTATCTGGAAGTAGATTAGCGCATCTCATCCCAAACAGGTAATTCAGCGTTGCTCGTCCTTTCATTAAACAAAGAACAGGCAAAATTAATGGTGCAGAAGTAAAGATATCCCAACTTTACTTGCCAGTATGGGCCAAGCTGTAAAATTGACATTTATACCTGAATACCCCTGTATAAATACACCTAATACTAATTCCTGTGATCTTCACGTTTTGTGCAGATTGTTGGGGATGATCTGACGGTCACCAACCCGCGAAGAATACAACGAGCTGTGGAGGAAAAAGCCTGCAACTGTCTCCTCCTCAAAGTTAACCAGATTGGCTCTGTTACAGAGGCCATAAAAGCGTGAGTTGGCTTTGTGTGTTTCAAGCCGAAACCTGTGTGCGCGCACGTGCACGCCTGCATTGCAGTTATACTAATTCTTTTTGCCCCTGGTTTTCCAGGTGTAAGCTGGCCCAGGAGAACGGCTGGGGCGTGATGGTGAGCCACCGCTCGGGAGAAACAGAGGACACTTTTATAGCTGACCTGGTGGTTGGTCTCTGCACTGGACAGGTAACACGTGCAACACTCAGAGAGGTCCTGCCCATTTCCTAATTTAGCTGCTTATAGCTGATTGCTGATTGGACTATAGATGCTGCAAGCTGTCCTGAGGCAATGCAAAACTAAGCAATATGGCAGTTTGGGAGCATGCAAAACATATACCATACACATACCTGTACCATACAACACAATACTTCTGAATTAACTGTTGCATTAATGACAGTGATCAGATATCAGCTAAATATACAAAACAGTGACAGCAGCTTCATGATGCTGATAATTTGCAGTTTGTTTTTCTCTATGAAATGTAAATGCTTTTGCCAAAAATAAATATAATTTTATGGATAGTAGTCAGAATTTCTAACATTGTACACAAAATAATCTATATAAATATCAAAATACCGGTTAGTTATTGTCTCAGTACAGAGTATTAGTAATAAAATGTGCAGCATCTGCTCGGGGAGAGTGTAACCAAGTTATTTTGTTCCCTAAATGCTTCACATGCAGGCAGCCTAAAGCTTAAAATAAGTAATAATCAAATTATGGTGACTGCTCTGCACTTACTTGGAACCCAGCAATACACCTACAGAGTAGGAAGTGGATTTGGATGAACTGTTGTCGGTGGGCGAACTGATGGGCAGACATGCTGAGATTAGTTAAATTATTAGTAAAAATTCAGCCGCATCTGTAACTGTTGGTGTTTTTGTCGTCATTCAGATCAAAACTGGAGCTCCATGTCGATCTGAACGTCTGGCTAAATACAATCAGCTCATGAGGTGGGTGTCTGTAGCTTATACTGCGTAAATGTATGTCCATACCATGCAAATTAATTCCTCTATAGGACTTACACTACTTTTAATATTTCTCTTGGTCTTTTCTTCCATCCACTATCATCTTTTTTCCACATTCATCTTCCTGCTATGCATTTTTCCTCCTCTTCCTCTCAGGATTGAGGAAGAGCTGGGCGACCAGGCTCGCTTTGCTGGGCACAACTTCCGCAACCCCAGTGCCCTTTAGAGGCTTGTGGGGAGGGTTGCCGGTGACCTTGGCAGAGAAAAAAGAAGAAAAAAAACCACACACATATATATATAAATCGTGTCATATTTCCCTGATTAGTTCTATGTGGTGAGAGATTTACGTGTATCAGCAAAGCTCTAAACACACAAAGCTAAACTTAAAAGCATTAAAAACAAATTAGTTTTCACATTCTAGCTACAGTATATTGATCTAACACTTCAGTGAGTGATTGAGATGATTGTCTACACCCAGCTGCAGCGAATCCTGAGCAAAGCCTGGAGGGGGGGAAAAAAAGAAGAAATCTACTGAGTAATGAGTCACACTCCCCTCCATGGGCTTGTTAGTTTCTCTCACTTTCCTGAGCCCCTCGACTCTCTCCTTTACACTTGATGCAGAAGTGTTTTGATCTTTTTTGTGCCCTGTTGTTTCCTCCTCCCTCTCCTCCTCCTGTTTAACAGCTTACTGCAAAATTGTGTCTGTTACTTTGTCTGTTGAAGGTGAAGCTTAATAAAGAGATGGCTATATGTGAACCAGAGATCTGGGTGTGTTTCTTTTAAGCAGAAGCTTTGCTCTGCCATTCTTTCATCCTTTAAAAGGTCAGTTTAATCAGTTATGAAGGAAAACCAGAAAGCTGCATGCCTGTAGCTCTGAAGTGTAAAGAGGGCTGCACTTCAAGCCACACACCAAATGTTGGTATCACAGCAGACTTTTGACACGGCGGCTAAATTAATAAAGATTATTATCCTACATGACTTATGATTATAGTTTCAAACTGGCGGGGAAATGAAGGAATCCTTTAAGACGAATCCTGCAGGGAGGGGCCTGTGTCATGGTCTTTGTAACTGAAATGACTTCTGGATTAGAAGGATTCACTTCCCACCACAGTTTGGATATTCAGACCTCTGCCACACCTCTTTTATGCAGGTAGAAAACACTTCTACAAGGCTGCACCGGTGCATGCTCAATTATAGCTCCTCCTGCAGCCTCCCCTGGTCTCCAGGTGCAATTTAGGAATTGAGTCATCCTTCAACGTGGCATACTGAGATGGATTTGGGGTAACAGGCCGAAGGACACTGAAGACAAGGAGGCACAAATGAGTGATATGAGAAAGGCCCCGTGTCTGCCATGTGTCAGGTCATAGTTTCTTCTTACTGCCCCTCTGTTGAGATTTATCTTTTTTTAATCCTCCTTTTCATCTGTTTTGCTTTATCCCACCTTCATTGTGCAAAACTTTTTGTGTTTTTATTTTTTTAGGCTGATAATTAAAGCAACTTTCAGTTTCCCACAAATACAAGTGAATTTTTCTGCCTCCGTTTGGGTTGAAGAGTCTCTTTGATTGGTTTGATTGTTGAGGTTGTTTAGCTGATATCTGTCTCGACTTATATTCTGCGACATAGACAAATGTAATGCAGAGGAATCCATTAAAATCACATCATTAAATATAGTCAGCTGTCAGAGGCAGAACACCTGCTGAGCTATTACTGACAGTCTGTTTCACAGCAGCTATTTTTGACATGACAGGAAAAGCACTCATGTAACTGATAGCATTAATAAATGCTGTGTTTGCTTTAGATATCCCAGGCCCAACGACTTTTTTATATTGTCCACGCAGAATAAGGGGCAAGGTTATGTAATGAAGCTCCCCCCATCATTTCTGCTTTTCAAAAAGAGCATGCTGAGGAGTGAAAGTTGCCTCAAATGTTAAATCCACAGGCAGGAGTGCAGCAGCTGTTATTCTTTTTCTTATTCATATTATTAATATTTTATATAACATAAAAATAGCCTTTACAGACCATTTTAAAAGCTCCTGTTACAGCAGCATATCACAGAAAGAATTCATGTATTCGTGTATAAAATCTGTTCTTAAACAGTAAATCTGATCTGTTCATGCAGGTCTGTCAAGTGGTAACGACGTTTGTTTTTAGTTGCGGTTTTGTATTATTTTTACAAATAATGAAAAAATTTGTATTTCTGCAATATTTTCTTTAAATGATACTTGCATGCACTCTAATGGTAAATGTATAATATGAAAACTTAATCCAGGATTTTGGTGAATTGTATTGTGTCAGAGAACACTGATAGAAGTTATATCAGTAATAAACAGTAATAAAATGTGAAGCTCGTTCAGATAAAATGTAAATAAAATACAATAAAATAACATGTAAGGCAGTTTTGTATTTTGTGTACAGAATTTGAGATTTTTTACTTCATAAAGCCACTTTATTCTAATATATTAATCTTTTATTTAATTCTAACAATTTTAGTAATACTGTGTAATAATTTCTTACATTTTACTTTTGATTTATTATTTTAATTTTAATTTTTACTGTACACTCCTTTATTTTATTTTTACACCTTTTTTGTTTTTACTGTTTTATTTGACATATTATAATTTTATTCATCCAACTATCCTCCTCTTCTGTTTATCCCACTTATTCAAGTTACTTTGTTACATGTTGTGTTTAACTGTTGCTGCCACGATAAAGGAATTTCACAACTTTAGAGTGAAATAAGACATATCTTGTCTTAAAAGCTGATCACAATATAATAAAGTGGTTTTATGAAGCAAAATCGTAAAAGTTAGAGTTCAGTTTTTCACTTGGTGTGACTTTATCTAATCAGTTTGGCCCATAAAAACAAATGACATATACGTAATTATTAAATTGGTTATTCAAGCCCACCTTCGACTCTCACAACACCGCAGGTGTGGCTGTGATCGCGCGTGGCAGCAGATCAGGTATCGCTACACGCACCGATCAGCAGAGGGAGCGCGAGCGGGGCTTGGTTCTTGTCGCGCCCCGGTTGCTGGTGATGATGATGAAGGAACGCTGGAGCTGCGCAGGCGCACCGCACACAGTCTCCGGCCGGGTTTCCATGGTTACCACACAATAGGAGACGGGACAGGGGGCTGAGTGAAGGGGAGAGAGGGACGGGAGCGGAGAGGGGAAGAGGAGGAGGTCTGCAGAGCCGCTTGACTGGACACACCGCTGCAAGCTTTTCCCCAGACAGACAGGAGCTGCTGGACAGGCAGACATATAACACCAGAGAGAGATTTAATTGATCTTTTATTAATTGCTTAATTAATCCGAATGACCCCCCTTTGTTAGCTCGCTGGCACTGCCTTAAAAATGCCCAGTTGTCTGTTTACTCAGTTGTTTCTCTTTAGTCTACCTTCAGGAGGACCCCTAAGAACACATAGCATTTCTTCTCGTTGTTTTTCTTCTTCCCCTCGTTGTGTTTCACTGCAATATAAAACCATAGTTATTCAGTACGAGCCTCTCCATACAGTAAAGGTGACTCTAGAGGGACTAGGCAACAGAGACATAGAGACCCTCCCTCTTGATCCCCTCCCTCTTCAGAGTTTTGGCCCTCTCTCTGCGCCTCTCTTCCTCTTTCTCCCTGCCTCAGTACTCCCTCCTTCTCCCTCCTCCTTCTCCACCCCCCCCCCTCCTCCAATGCAAATCACGCCCTCTCCTCTCTCCCTTTCTCTCACCCAACGTGCATCCCTCTCTCTGGCTCACCCCTCCGCTGAAAAATTGTGACTGTAAGACCAGAAGAGAGGGGTATTAAAAAAAGTGCAAGTCGTCTTAGAGGAAGAGGGGGAGTAGGTAGGGTGGGAGAGGGGAGGGGGGCAAAAGAGAAAAGGGGGCGAAAGGGGGTGGGGAAGAGGCGAGGGTACGCATCAATTTGTACAGTCTTCAGTTGGCACCCCTGTATTTTTCCTACAACGAATAGCAAGAGATTTCTTCTGCATTATTGTTATGGTCGGAGCTCGTTGCAATATGAGCCAGCACAAGTCTCTGTTGACAGACGACTGGGCTCTGAGGTGTGCGTGTCAGCGTGCAACATAAAACGACAAAACAGGGAGAGAAAGGAAAAGAGAGAGTGAGAGGAGTGGGAGCACGCATCGCTGGATATTATAGGTAAGGAGAAGGAAAATGGATGCTTATACTTATGTGTTTGGAGCTATTCCTGTTGGCCACGCTTGTGCTCTTCCTCCCATTTTCCCCCCTTTGTGCATTAATGATTATCCTGCGTTATGGCTAAATTATGTCCCGGTGAATTAATGTGAACTGAGCGCACGACGCGCACCCACATTCCAGCGAGGAAAAGGGAGAGCCGGTGAGAAATGCCATGATTCGCCATTCCATATCATCTGTCTTTTCTTTCTTTTTTTTTTTTTTTTTTAAAAAAAAAAAAAAAAAAAGATATTTTTGTTATTTTTTATTATAAAAAAACAACAAAAACAACAAAAAAAAAAAAAAGGCACAAACAAACACAACATAGC
>VOQJ01048022.1:11075-28116 GCA_015052665.1 Apistogramma diplotaenia | reverse complement strand
GGCCACTGCGCTATCATCATGTTAATCATTCTTTTTTTTTTTTTTTAAAAAAAAAAAAAAAAAAAGATGTGCAGCGTCTAGAAACAGCACTGCACAGGCATTCATTCTGACCGGGAACATGTATGTGCTGCTGAACACGTCTCTCCCCCGTTGTGGATGGTCTGTAAGGCAGACCACAGAGCAGCTTTGGCCGGTCTCCTCTGCATGTGTATCAATAACATTAGCAGCAAGAAAGAAGAAAGAGTCGTTGCAGTGCCCCACTCGCTGGTGATGTAAGCAGAGCAACTGCATGCTGCTGCTTTGCATCACATGCAGTGGCCAATTTGTTGATAATATACGTGCTGCTTGCATGCATGTGTGTATGTATGCGTGAAGACGGGGAAGTTGTGGCGTAAATGCAGTTGTTTACTGTCCATGGCCAAGGACTTGCCAGTGGACCACAGAGAGGCCAGTAGCTGCCACCTGTAACTGAGTTGCATTGTGTGTGTGTGTGTGTGTGTGTGTGTACAGAAACCAACCATGCAGGCTCTGAATGCTTCTACTCCAGTGTCATGAACTTATTTGTGTGTGAATCGGGGGACTGTGCATACACACATACACTACATCGCCTCCACGGTGATGAAGACTTTACTCTAAAAACTGAAGTCACTGCAGCATGCACTAATTAATGCATAGCCATGTGTAGTGAGGCTGTTACAGGCTTTGCTTGCTTTAAATAAACACACTTAGATATTTACAGACTACACAGCACAGCTCTGCTAACTATTCATTTTTTTCATCCAGCGGTATGCACTATTTATATCCTCATTCAATATACATGAGCCATTTTTTCATCATAGTGGTACATGAATGAATGGATTAGACGGGCCCCTGCGAAGTAGTCCGGCTGTGTTGTCGATCAGATGGGTAAAAGATCTTGACACTGTGCATTTTCCCTAATGGGTGGGTGGCTGGCTGGCTGGATAAATACGCATGTGATTCTGCTGGCCATAACCAGGTCATGTGGGTTAACCACAAGTGGCTGTGGGTTTGGGCTGTTGTTGTGAAGGTGGAAGGAGGGGGGTGTGGCCGCATATTCCCAAGATGTTTTGCTGGAGTTTTTCTGCAGACTGCGATCCAAAGTGAAGTCTACCAATCAGCACCTTTTCTCCTCTGCATGTATTATCAGTCACAGTGGGTTAACCTATTGTGCTGCTAGGTTTTGGGCTGCTGTGGTGAAAACAAGAGTGCAGAGAGCAGGCTGTTGTGAGCCCAGTGGAAAGCAGTTGTGCCGATACAGTGAGAAGCATGCTGGGAATTTAAATGTTGTAACTGTGCTTTTGCAGTTGTAAACTCAGATGTTTTCATAGTGTCACGAATTCCTAAACGCTGCACTCAGTTATGATACCAAATGCTGCCATCGTTTCATGAACTTATGTTATGCAAAGCCTTGTGTTCTCATTAGGTTTTCCATGCCTTCTTTGTTTATGCTTCTTCACAGGTTTCGGTAGCTCTCCTCGTGTAGTACAGCCCAGTCAGTAAGCAGCTGGAACCAGTTCAGTCCCTGCAATGGCTTGTGTTGTAAAATGGACGTTATAAAGAAGAAATAATGAAAACAAGGACACACAAAGAATCGGTATGCTTAAGGCCTGTGTCTGCTTTTCACAATGATGTCAGGGATTGTGTACCTGCCTAACTCTTGATTACCGCGTCGACATCATAATTAGTTCAATATGTGATCAAATTTCAAAATAGCCCGAGTAACTAAGAAGTAAATTATTTATATGGTTGCAAGAGGCTGTCTAAAAAACAGATTCCACATGTCAATTGGATTTTTCCCCTTCTCCCTATGTCCTCCTGATGTTCCTCTCACCTTCCCCCTTTTTTATTCACTACATCTTGTCGTCCTTGTTAAATTCCACCTTGGATTGAACGAGGTTGGCTTTCTTTCAGCGTGACTTAACTCTATGTTTGCTACAATAATTTCTTTACTTCTCCATGCATATTGCAGTGTTTCTCTATAATGGCCCCATTTTAACGCTTTCCCCATTTGCCATGTTTTCCTCTTGTGCTGCACTTTGCTTCGCAGATGCCCATGCGCAGTGGGCGACGGCGGGGTGCAAGTGAGGAAAGAAGGGGCAGACGCCCGCACCCCAGCCCCTCTCGCCCTGAACGCAATGACAGGCAGACGGTTAGAGCCCTCCTCTTATCTCCTTTTTCTTGTTACTGTTTGGGCCATGCATTAATGTGTGTGTGTGTGCATAATGAACAATAAAGACCTGCCTCTGTTTCTTGCATTTGTGTGCGTATGTGTTGTCAGTGAATGAGTCATCCGTGTGATTGCCATAGACGTACCCCTTGCAGTGTTAGAATTGTTAGATTGTGTGTTTTACACCGTAGCACTTTGAAATCTTTGATGTTTCATGTTTGACACTGATGTGTGTATGTGAGAGTGTGCATGGGAGCGAGGCTTTGTTCTAAAAACAGACCTGGGCCTATTAGGGATTCAAAAGCGTCACTACAGAATTAAAAGTCTTGTGTTGTTTTAGCAAAGAGGTGCTGGTGAGGAATTGGCTGGAAATCGCTTCAGTCGCAGATCACAAGGGCATGATTCATCAGAGAGTGAGGGGGAGGAACTTGTGTCTCCTCCAAAGAGGCAGAAAGTTCAGGTTTGTGTTACATTTCATCAACTTGTTATATAAAGACCTATTACAAAGCTTTGATTCAACTAAATCACCTAAAAGGTGATTTCTCAGCTAGATAGATCATTATCTTCTGCCATTATATAGGCAGGAAATATTACAATAGAAATTTTTACCTCATCCACAAATCATCTTTTCTTGTTAGGATTCGGCCCCTACTCCGAACCCTCCAACATCAACACACTCGACTGACACCTCAGCTCCTTCCACAGTCCCACCTCCAACCTCAGTTGCCAGCCAATCCCGTGAGAGTGACAATGAAGATGGCCAATCTCAGGGCAGCAGGAGTTCAGTTGTAGGGAGCCTAGCCAATAGCAGTAGCAGTTTGAGCAGTGGGCGGGATATAGACCAGGACAATCGTTCCTCGTCTCCAAGTCTTTCTGCCTCCCCGTTGGGTAGCCTGGACTCCGAATCTGATGGCCCTGATTCACCAAAGCAGGGGGATCGGGAGAAAGGGAAAGATGGTAGTGTGGGGAAGGTGACAGGAGAGGATAGGAGAGTGATGCGAGAGGGAAGGGGTGAAGAACCCTGTACAGATGGAGAAAAGCGAGATGTGGATGCAAGAATTGAAGACTGCCCATCTCTTAAGCCCCCCTCCACTCCCTGCTCTTCCTCTGGTATGACTCCCTCTCTACGCGGAGCAGGAGATTCATCAAATGACAGCAATAGTGGGAGAAAGTCATATTTCTCCCTGGACTCCAAGCTGATGTGTAAAGTTGAGTACAGCGGACAGACGGGCGTCGATGCTGCACTTACCAGCAGCAGAATGACTTCCAAAGCCAGCACACAGTGCGTGACCAAGACAACTATCTCCGGAGATTATTCCCATAACAGCCCCAACATTCCCCATGCCCTTCCCCCTCCGCTTCCTCCTCCGCCTGCCCTGAAGCCATTGGAGCTTGGGGGACAAAACATACCTACTGAGGTTAAGACAGAAAGAGACAAACTAGAAAAAGGAGACAAACTTCTGGACAAGGCTCAGTCCACTCCTCCTTCTCTGCTGCCACAGACTGGTCCCCAGCCTCAGTCTCAGCCTCAGACCCAACCCTCCACCCACCCTCACCACTACAGCTCCACCGGCTGGCAGGGTGGCACGGCAACTGGTTGCCAGGCTAGCTGGGGCTACACCCGTTACCCTGGCAACCACCACCCACACCAACCACAGCACCAGCCCCCAGTTCAGCAGCAGCAACTTCCCTCCGTTTACAACCCTCCATCCTCTCGCCACTCCTCTTCCCACCCCTCTTACCTCCCCCATCCTCACCCCCACCCTCACAGGGAGTACCTTCCCAGGTATGCTGGAGGGGGAGGGGACAGAGAGAGGGGGGCTGCAGGAGAGAGGGAGAGGGGAGTGAGGGGGGAGTGTGGGGGGAGGGAGATCAACCGGGAATTCTCCACTCCGAACAGCAGTAACAATAGCAGCGGGGCAAATAGTAACAGTGCTTGTGGTGGAATGGGTGGGCCCAACAGCATCCAAGGCAGAGAGTTTGGGTCTCTGTCAGTCAGTCAGAACCGGGAATTCCAAGGTTCTGGGAGGGACGGACCTAACTTGGGCCCAGAGAGAAGAGACTTCGGTCCGGCTTTCAGAGACAGGGAGCGTGAAAGGGAGCGTGAAGGAGGAAGGGAGTTTAATCTGCCAAACCAAAACCAGAGTAGAGACTTTGGCCCCAGTGGAGCCAGTGGGGGGCATCCCAGAGACAAAGATGGGAGCAGATGGGGTGAGTTTGGGGGCCAGACAAGAGATATTGTAGGCAGCAGTAACCCTAACAACAACTCCATCCCACAGGGAAACCCCCCAAGTTCAAACAGCGGGCTACCTGTCACCCCCATGCTGAACCGTGACCCACCTGCATCACCCCAAAACAATCCTAGTCACCCTGCCCATCCTTCCCTGCCACCACACCCCCACTCACATCCCCCAAACTCATCAAACCGGGACTTGCCTCCTCCCATGGACCAGGCACAAACGCCCTCCTCTGGGGCAGACCACTTTCACAGAGATTATCCACCCACTGGAGGAAAAGACTTTCCTGCTGGTGCGCCTCCTTCCACTGGTACAAATCGAGAGTACCTAAACTCCCCTGGGGTAACTCAAAACCTGGGACGAGAGTATTCAGGACCTGGAGGAACACAACACCCCCACCCACCTCATCCCCACTACCAGTCTGGGCCCAGAGACAGAGAGAGGGACTCAAGTCTGCGAGAGTCTTCTCTATACCAAAATCGTGGAGGCCCAAGTCAGCCTCCTGCACTCTCTCCTTCCTCCTCTTCTAGTCATCATGGACACCCTTTGAATGCTCCATATCCCCCTCCACCACCTCAGCCTTCTCTACCCCCACCTCAAGCTTCCCATGCCCAACCACCCCCCTCAGGAATGGCACCCAGTGTTCGTCCTCCACACTACCAGTCTTCTGCCCAGACTCCTCCGACCCCCCTTTCTCCTTTACCCAGCCCATCTACCAATCAGATGGGAGCTTTCTCATCTTTTCCTCCCGGTTCCTCCTCTGCAGCCAGCATGCCACTTCCAGCAACAGGTGTGCCATCTAGCTGTTCACCTGGATGCCGCCCTTCCCCTTATCACAGCACTTTGAACAACCACCCTCCTTTCAGTGGATCTTACCACTCTAATGGAAACAATGGCAGTAACATGGCCAACAGCAGTAGCAACAGTAGCGCACCCAACAGCAGCAATACCAACTCGCAGTCACTCTCGCCTCAGAATGTCTCAAAGGGACCTCCACCTCTTAGTAACTCTGCCAACAACAACAACAACAACGGCATTTCTACACCCGCTTCCAGTTCTTCACTCTCTGGTGGAGATGGACATTCGGATTCAGGTCCGCCTCCCACACCTGTCATTAAGGAAGAACCAATAGAAGACAGGGAAGAGAGTGAAAGTCCACCACCTGTG
This sequence comes from Apistogramma diplotaenia, assembly GCA_015052665.1. Classification (NCBI taxonomy): domain Eukaryota; kingdom Metazoa; phylum Chordata; class Actinopteri; order Cichliformes; family Cichlidae; genus Apistogramma; species Apistogramma diplotaenia. The sequence goes on along the minus strand of VOQJ01048022.1, from coordinate 22,524 downwards.
CTAAGAAGTCCCTCACCTGAACCAAAACCCGTAGACATTCCTATCCATGCCAGCCAGTCAGCACGGTAAAGTCAGCCTAATTGATATTGTAAATGTGTTCACTCCCTGTAATTAAAAGTAACAATAATTATCACGTTGGAGCTGACTCCTGATGGTTATAATAATGATGTCCTGCACTGGCGTCTCTCATGATTCTAGGTTTCACAAGGTCCTTGACCGCGGCAGTGGGAACTCCTGTGCCCGCAGCGATGTCCTCTTTGTCCCGCTAGACGGCTCCAAACTGTGGAAGAAGAGGAATGAGATGATTGAAAGGGCCCGCAGGGAGGTTGAGCAGCGGGCCAGAGACCTGCGAGAGAAAGAAAGGGAGCGAGAGAGGGAGCGTGAGCGTGAGAGGGAGCTCGATCGGCATCTACAGGTGTGCGCATTTGAGAGTGATAATCATGTCAGATTTAATGGATTTAATGTAGATTTAATTGGTCTGTTTAATGGAAGGGGAGTAAAGCAGACCAAAGCACATGTGATTTAGTGTCTTCTCCTTTTTTCTCTTCAGCAGCAGAAGGACGCCAGCATTCCAGCAGGAGGTCGCCAGGGCTCCTCACTCTTCTTTCCCACCTCATCCTCGATCATCCTTGACCCTTCATCTTCTTCCGCTTGTTCCTCGGGCAACCCGGTCTCCCATCCTCCCCCTCATCCCCAACATCATCCCTCACATCCTCATGCTCACCTTACTCCAACACACCATCTCCACCCCACCCTCTCTCACTCTATCCCCCACTCCCTCCTCTTACCATCCATGGGTGGGTCACCAGCAGTGGTTGGTGGTCCTCAGGGGGCCCTGGGAATAGGTTTAGGAGGACCATATTTAGGCCCTGACACCCCAGCGTTGAGAACTCTGAGTGAATATGCTCGCCCACATGCTATGTCTCCACTTGGGGCAGCAAGTCGTGCGCCAGCACACCACCCACAAGTTCATCATGGTCATCCCCACGTCCACCCCTCATTTTTCCTTCCTCAGTTTCAGAATCATGCTTTAGGCCACCCACACCACCTGCCCACTGATGCAGCTACTGCAGCAGCCATCTTGGGATTTTTGTATGGTGGCAGCCTGGAAGGTGGTCCAGGTGTTGGGGGTCACCCCGGGGTGGCAGGAGGCCCAGTACCTGGAGGAATTGGGGGTGCAGGATTAGGAGGTGTCGGCTTTCCTCATGCAATGGCTGCACACCGAGATCGAATAAAGCCAGGATTTGAGTTTAAGAGTGATGAGCGGGTTTACCCACCAGGGTCTATACCTGATCCTGCAGTTCTTGCTCACTCACATTCACATGCTCATGCCAGTGCCCATGCCCATGCACATGCACATGCGCATGCACATGCCCATGCACATGCACATGCACATGCACATGCACATGCGCATGCACACTCCCTGCTTCTTGGAGGAAGTGCAACAGGAAGTAATGAGGTATCAATCTATGGCACACCTCCTCCTCCAGCTCCCCTTGGCCCACCTCACCTCCAGAACCCAACCCTGGTTCCTGTAACTCGACCTTCCAACCCTCCTGCGCCGCAGTCACTGTCAAATCCACCCCCTTCATCTCTCATCCCATCCACACTCCCCTCTCACCCTTCACCTGCTCCCCCAGCTCCCCAAACTGCCCCAGCTGCCCCTGCTGCTCCTCCCCCGGCTCCTCCTCAACCTGCCCCGCCGACCTCAAACGCTGCCTCACTTCACCACCCTGTTCCCCATTCTTCCTTTCTCAGCTCCCTGTCCTCTCATCTGCCACCAACCCCTGCCCCGGCCGCTCCCTCTGAGACCTACCCCACTCCCACTCGCTCTCCTGCCTCTTATGAGCGAGAACAGAGTGGAGAAAGAGAGCGGGAGAGGGAGAGGGACAGAGCAGCTTTGCCGGCCTTTGGGGACAGAGAGCGAGAAAGAGAAAGGGAGCGAGAAAGGGGAGGAAGTGGAGGAGGTGGAGGAGGAGGAGGAGGAGGGGGAAATGGAGGCAGTACAGGTGGAGGAGGTGGAGGAGAGAATCTGGGGCGTCTTCAGATGTTAAATGTGACGCCTCATCATCACCAGCATTCACACATCCACTCACATCTTCACCTGCACCAGCAAGACACAGGTACCCACTGCTACTAACTATGTTGTCATCTATATTGGCTCACCAGTCTTCAAACTTCACAGAAGTGTGACTCAGAAAATTTTGGAGTGAGAAGTTCATCTCACAGAACTTGTTACTGAAAACCTAAAGGATAAAGCTGGTGCTGTTCTGTAGAGCACAGACACTATTAGAAAGAAAATGTATCCTTCTTTATACTGTATAGCCTACAGATACTATTCAGTTGTTTTCTTTTTTGCAGAAATGTGTCTAAAATCAGCCAAAAACAACTGAATGAACAAAGAAAAAAAATGACCTATTGTGTAGTGACCTATTTTAAAAGATTTTTGTCTTCATCTTAGGAGTACATCCAAAATGAGCATGGGATTCGGAAAGTGTTGACAGAACACACTGATGGTTCTCCTCACTGGAAAAACAAAAAACAGTGCCAGCCTTATCTTTTAACTCCAGTATAATTACATTTTGTATTAGTTTAGCTCAACATTGAATACAGCTTTGCATAGTTTTCTCTGAAACATCTGACCAGTGTTATTCAAAGACATTTGTTTTATCAAGAGATCTTAAAGAGATGTTTGCACACTCAGACCTCTGTTTGGGAGTAAATGAGTCGATCACCCATCTTTAAATCCAAATTGTGCATATTCACATTTGCAGTGCACACTAACAGTTTAAACAAGAGGTGCAATCATAACGTTTCAAAGCTTTGCTCATAAAAACCCCCAAAAATGATAACCGAATTTGGCTGATCTCGTCTTTGAGGTAATTTCCATTTGAACCTCTCAACTGCGTCCAGCGCTGCTGTTATAGTTAGAAAGCTTCTGTGAAGTCCCACTTTGACCATTTGCACTGTGTGCTACATAACCTCGAACTTTTGCAAAGAGCAAACATCAACTTTTGTCTCAAACCGACCCGACTTTCATGTCGAGCGTCGTCCCTGGTGATTAGAGCTGAGTCTGTGGTTAAAGCCCAAAGACCTAGCAGCTGTTTTCAGTAGAAAAGCCTGCTGTCTCTCCATTGTAAAACAGAGAGATCCAGAAAATCATTTGTACCCACAGCCGTCAGCCATTACAAATAACAGATGAGCTATGTCAGATAAATGAATTTCCCTCCGGGATCAATAAAGTTATTGGTGTCCAAGCCCAAAGGTGACACATCAGGTCAGGAGTGCAATCAAGAGCATGCTCATTCGCTGTGGCTGAGTTCTGTTGTAACATCCTGAGGCATCTGACGGAAAACATTTGGATGAAACAACCTCAATTATGATGCGTACCGTCGGACGCCAGCACACAGCTTATTGAAAACATACTGTTTTCTTGGCAACAACAAAAATTCATTGGCCCACCCGTTCTTGCCAGATTTGTCCGCTTCTTCAAGAGAGAGATCCAGTCTCTAAAATTACATGACCTTAAAGTGGAGATTAGCAAAATTAAAATCTGTAGTATTAGATTATATATGGTTGGTGCAAGCTTATCAAAGGAGAATTTATATTTTTACCAGAGTGCAATCTCTTTGAAGAAAACCAAACACACCTTATTTTGTGCTTGTCAGTGTTTGTAAGGCTCTTAAATGCAGCCTTTTACTCTTTCATTGAATGAAATTGTGTAAAAATATATTCAGCTGTGTGATAACAACACACTTTGACAAGAATATTATGTCACTGTATCCATATTAACAGTATCTCTATTGTAATCTAAAGCCTTTAAGTGTTTAAAAAACACTGTAATGCAGCAACAATAATCTCCTGTATTTCCTATTACATCACTGGCATCCAGCGGCGGGCGGGGTTCACCCCCTGATGGACCCATTGGCATCGGGGTCTCCACTGGCACGCCTCCCTTACCCAGGAGCCACACTAGGCACCCCTATCCTGGCTCACCCCCTCACTGACAGCGAGGTGCTCCGCCAACAGCTGTTCGGTGAGGAGAAGGCTCCTCGTCCATGTACTAGTTCAGTTTTCTTCTCTAAAAACACAGTGTTGAAAGCTAAAGAAGAAACATTTTGACTCTGGCAGTGATGAATGATGCCTGTTTTCTATCTCCCTTTCCCACTTGCTGCGGCTGCTCTTTCCCCTCTGTTTTGGTGACAGGCGCTCCTTTCCGTGACCTGCCCCAGCCTTCCTCCCTCACCGGCCCCATGTCTGCAGCCCATCAGCTCCAGGCCATGCAGCAGGCCCAGAGTGCAGAGCTGCAGATCCAGAGACTGGCCCTGGAACAACAGTGGATCCATCACCATCACCACCACTCCCTCACCCAGGATGAGTATTACAGGTATACTGGCAGTGCATCTGTAGCCACTCTTCAGCATGGGCTGAGATGCTTTGTAACATAATAGCCAGTATATTCTTTAGGCTGCAGTCTCACACACTGGCACAAGTTTCTTTCCTAATGACAACACCCAAGATATTTCTTTGGGTGTTCAAATATTAACACAAAACTGGTGAAAACCACCCCAAAAAGCACATCAGATAAAAATGGTGTGGCTGCAGTGATTCTGTTGTAGAAACAGGTACAGGTAGAAGTGAAATGGAGGCTGCAATGCAAGTCCTTATGAAGGTCAAGCTTTGGCTGCTTGGTTGGGGTCAGCGTATGCTCTGTTTAAACAGCATCCTCGAGTTCCTTGAGTTCTTGGGCTGTTTGCTTTGTTGTTTTGGCAAATGCTGATGAATTGATGTTGTGTTAGCTGAAGTGGAAATTGTTTCTGGCTTCGGTGCACTTTTCCGTGATGTACTTGTTTTTTGGTGCAAGCAATTATTTTTTTAATCAGAAAAAGAAAAATCCAGATAATTGTAATGGTAACGTAATTGGTCGATGAGCAATGAGTTGATTAGGGATTACTGAGTTTAATACAATAATGTGCTACACTTCCTTACTTCAGACAAATATAATGTAATTGCAGCGGCTCCATCTTTGCTTGACCAACGGTCAGAACCCAAACATAGCTGGTTGGCTATTGTGTAAGACAAACAGAAGCTGAATCTTTAAACACACAGAAAGCCAGGACTGTTTTATTCATCCAAATATGCTGATTAGTTTTTATACATGCGTGTATTGGTCCTGAGGCACTGTTTTAAAGCCCTGATCCATCTGAACCCATAGCTGGGACTCAATCTTGACCCGAGACCCAAATTTTATCTTTTGCCTACTGTTTCATGGCTACATTTGTTCTTATATAGTCATGGCAAAAAGAAAGTGCACCCTCTTTCAATTCTAAGGTTTTACATATCAGGACAAAATTAAAATCATCTGGTCCTTAGCAGGTCTTAAAATTAGGTGAATATAACCCCAAGTGAACAAAAACACATATTACACATTGTTATTTATTAAATAAAAAAAAAAGCCAAAATGCAGAAGCAATGTGTGAAAAATTAAGTGCACCTTTCCTGCTTCTATAGGACTTAGGAGGGTAAGTAGCAGCCACTTGCTGGATCAGCAGTAAATGTGAGCACCTCTATAAAAGCAGATGTCTTGGTGTGTAATAACACAATTCCAAGGAGGAAAGATATCAGCAATGATCTTAGAGAAGCAGTTGTTACTGCCCGTCAGTCTGTGAAGGTTTATAAGGCAAATTCCAAGCAATTTGAAGTCCATCGTTCTACAGCAAACATGATTTCTGGACCGATGCAGGACATGGTGCAATATGTCATGTATTGTTGTTCATTTCAATTTTAACACGTGCTAAATACAATTTTTATGACGTCCTTATATATAAAACCTTAGAACTGAAAGAGGGTGTACTTTCGTTTTATCATGACTACACATGCAGGGGAGCAGGGGAAGCTAAAACTCAACTAAGAAATAAAATGGCCCCAAATCTGACGTTCGGCCTCACGCTTTGTTCAGATTTGTTCGGTAACTGATATCTGCATGCTACATTTCCATCTGCCTCTGAGCAAGCCTTGATCATAAGCTGACTCTACAAACATCACTGATGTTATTTTTGTAGATGAAGGCCAAAGAGAGGTTTTAATCACGGGGACGAGTCTTTGAAGCGTTTTCTGACAAACCAAGCTGCTGTCCCACGCTTAACACACCGAGAGTTAATCAAACCGCTGTCCAAGCTTATGGTTAACGCGCTCATTTCATTCCTCCTTTCACCTTTCAGTCACCTGAAGAAAGAGAACGACAAGACCCTGTGAGGGAGGGGCAGCAACAAACAGCAGCATGGAGAAAAACCAAGGGAGAGCGTGTGCGAAAGAGAACAAACACAGCAAAACAAAAAGCACTGAAAACAATGAAGGAACACAAGACTCACAACAGAAGCCGGACTAACGGACAGGGAATTCGCAGAAGGAAACAAGAAGATTTTGAAGGATTAACAAAAGAGGGAGGAGGGCGTGAAAACGTTGCACAGAGTCCCTGCGAACGGCACCAGACTCCAGCGCTTTCCTGCATAATGTTGTTTTGTATCGTGCTCTGTACAGTATATTAGATGGGGGTGGCAATAGTGAACTACAGTATATGTAAAATACTTGATGCCAGAAGGAATGTGTACATGAGTCTCTTTTATGTCATTGCATGTAGCTATAGGCGCTTATTCTGAACTGGTGGAACTTTTGGTTCTATTTTTAGTAATTACCCCCTCTTTTGTATTTGAGGGGCGTTCTATATGCATGAGACCAGCAATTTAGTGTTCTGTTTGCGATCAATAGTATTGTTATTATGATTAATGTTGTCTGTTTGTTGATAATGATATAATTATATATACAGCACATATTATTTGTATTATTTTTTTACATTTTCATGGTATGGCAGTCAGTTTTTATTTTTTACGTTCAATTTAACTTGTGAAACGAGATGCAAAGGAAGGCAAAAAAAAAATCTGGAAATAAATTATAATCTTTTTTTTGCTAGTTTTTCGAGTGCTCGTGTGTGCACTGTTTCCCGTCCCACCCCCCCAGTTCTAACATACATTCAGACTATTTCCCCTGTCTTTGTTTTATACAAGTCACTCATGCACAAAGCATATCAAATTCTTCTCTGTCTCTCCCCCCCCCCTCTCTTTCTTGCTCGCCTTCTTTCTCTCCATCGCTCTCTCCCTCCCTCTCTTGGTGAGTGTAGCTAATAGGAGACACATGGGATGAGTGTGAGACATGGGAGTTGAGTCGCTCCAGTGAACACCAGCCACCCTGTAGAGCGAGCATTCCTTACTGCACTGTAAAAATGAAAAGGGGGGAAAAGGGATATAAAGACAGAAATGAAAAGAAAGGAGGAGCTCTGAGAGTGTGATTTACGGACACTGCTGAAGGCTCGGGGCTGTGTGTGTTCTCACCGTGTCCCGCCAGAGGAATCTCCTTCAAATGGATACGGATCAGTGAATACGGTCTTTACGTCAGACAGACTGCTGGCTCGCAGAGCAGCCTAAACAAACTTAACGTTATTGCAGTTTCCTAATATTCACTGATGTATTCTGTCTAACGTGGAGAGGCCTAAAATCTGCATCCCTTTTGTGCAATAAAAGCTCCTCACAATGTCGTGGCACTGATTGATGGCCTTCTGCTGAAATATATATTGTACAGGCCATTCTATTGAGTTGGTATGTAGGTTGTGGGCCATTTAAAGTCACCTTGAATAAGTATGTCAATGTAATGTAAAGTGATTTCTAGCAGGACAAACCTGATTTTCCCCCTGGTGACATCACATCTGGGGGTTATTATTAGCACTTCATCAGTCCTTTTCCAGGATGGATGAGGATGTCGAGAAAGGTAAAGATGAAAGACGTGAGGTTCTTTGAGGGATTTTATAGGGCTGGCATTAGCCTGTTTTCATACATAAGACAAAACTGTATTGTTAGCAGCTACTGTTTTAAAATAACACAACACTCACCACTTTATTGGATGCACGTGCTCAACTGCTCGTTACTGCAAATATGTAATCAGCCAGCGTGTAGACAAGGCCAAGGCGACCTACCGAAGCTCAAACTGAGCATCAGAATGAGAAAGACGTTGAACGTGGCATGTTTGCTGGCAGTTCGTTAGCAAAAATGCCTTGATACCATTGCTTCAAGCTTATAGGAAGGCAACAGTCAACAGCAAAGGTAAGCTAGCAAGAAGTTAGGCGAGTAAATTGGATTTTCTTAGCGCTACTTACCAGTAATTAGCAGGTATCTGCCTCTAAAGCAGTTTGCTAAACAGCTGATAACGTAGCACACTGGCTTCTAGTTCACATTTGGTCAGTGGTCCCAAAAAAGCAACATGGTGTTAGCTAAACTGCTAGGTTGAGGCTTCAAAATGTGTTGTGCAGTCCTTAGACAGTGTAAAACACAGATGCAGTCACTTATGTACCTATTGGTATTAGGCTCCACATTTTGAAGATTTAGCATTAGCATTGTTGCTGCTGTTATCGCCTAACACTTAGCATGGTTAGCGAGCTGTGTTTATAGCATATGGATGCAATGCACAGGAACATATCAGCTAATTAATGCAACTAAAGGGCTTCTTTCACGGCCTGTACCACACACCAAGCCCTAAAATTTCTAACATAATCCATTAAAAATGTTCCAAAAGGCACTAACAGTGCACACATAATGAAGAGGTCCAGTTTAATGACTCAAAGTGCTGGCAGAGTGCCACAGTGCCGAAAGCTGAGGCGAGGACCCAGAGACAGGCCGGTATGAGTTAACAATAAATTAAGAAATAAACATAGAGAGTAACAAAACTAAAAACATCTAAACTGGGGGAAAATAACCTAGGATGTCATGAGTTACTTGGACACACTATTTCACTGCCATATGCACACAGGGCACTTTTTACACACAGAAAACATACATTTATTTCTTTTTCACTTCCACCTCAGCTACAAATGTATATAGTGTTTTAAAATCGGTATATAGTGTTTATTTTTCATGTGTATGTGTGTACATATGTGTATATCTATAGATATACAGTATACTCTATAATTTTTTTTTCTTTTCTGTACCACTGCGGTAACGTGCGAATTTCCCCATTGTGGGATCATAAAAGTTCTATTCTATTCTAATATGAAACACTAGAAACACAGAGAATGCAGGAGATAACAACAAGGCTTTTACGAGACACAAGGGGAAGAGTGAGACAATAAATACACAGAGGAGCAGGAAACGGGTGGGGAGCACAGCTGAGGAAGTAAACTAGACACAGAGACTGACAAAATAAAACAGGAAACAACTGAACATGGAGACTGACTACCTAACTAAGCAACACAAACTGAAAATATAATTAAATGTACTTAAATGGGAAAAAAGGACAAAATCAGGAATCAGGAAAATTGAAACAGCTAAATTTCATAAAACTGAAAAACACTGTGTGAGAGATCCATCACCGTGGCCTAACAGATTCAGATGGGAACGCCACTAACTCCAGTGTCCAGGTGGATGAGTTATGAAAAAATGTTCCTCACTCAGAGTTAATATGAAAGGGGAACCTGGAAGCTTGTTTCTGCCACTGAAAAAAAATTTTTTTAGTTTCCAGATTGGCAGAGCTAAGCTGAAATTTTGAGACATCTCAAAATCTCAAGATATTTTACAATTTCAAGTTATTTTAGCTGAAATTTGAATTAGTAAATTGAAACTTTGACACATCTAACTCAAATTTTGACTTATGGATGGCAAAAAAACCTTTATTGTTGTCATCAGTGAAAACAAATTTCCACAGATATCCATGGAGACCAAAAGCATTTTTTTGTTAAGATTAAAGGGATTTTTAATGCTGTAAAATTGGACGTTTCTGCTTTTGGCTGCATTACGTTTAGGTAACTGATAGCTTTCCTGCTCAAACAAGTTTAGCTATGCTCAAAAAGTACACTGTACTCTAATAGTACAGTATTATACTATACTTCCTCGAAATACTTTGAAAAAAATTGTACTGACATTAAAGACATACTCTTAAGTATGCACAGCTCTGTTTCCCAACATTTCTTATTTCCCAACTGTCAAAATTTGTACCAGCAAGGCTTTTTTAAAATTTCAAGTTGAATAAAGTCGCTCATGTTCAAATAGCAGGGGCAGCTTCAACACCCAAAGAGGTTTATGGTATCTATAAACCCACATGTAGTTATCTTTCATGTGCCCTTGGTAGCTACTTGGATGAGTAGATGGGGCGCAATGCCAGGATTAATAATTTATATAAAAATCATGTGACAAGTTATTCCAGACTTATTCAAAGTAAATTCAAGATACAATTTAAAAAAAACACGTGCTGTTGCACTAAAAGTATGTTTTTTAAAACCTCTGCACCAATATTCAAGAAATGCACCCAGTGAGAGACTTGGAAAAGAAAAATGTGAAAATATGATGCACTAATGTTCAAATGGTGCCACAGACTACGTGAAGTTTCAGTGTCATATGTTTGGGTTTGAACCCGCAGTGACTAATTTGGTTTAGTTCCTGTTCCAAAGTACCCTCCAGCAAAAATATCTTCCTTTCCACGCGTTCCATTTTCATTCAGCTGTTTCGCCTAAAAGAGAGTTTTATAACACATTTTGCTTCTCCCTCTAAAATATTTGCACCACAGTCATCTTTCTCTTTTCTTTGGAGCTGTCATATTTTGGCCCGCTGCTATCACATGATTACACCTGCTAACTCTCTCTTTCAGTGTCTCTTACTGTTTCACTCTCACACTGTGGTTCCTCTAATAGTTGGAGGCAAAATGCTTCCCCCTTGTACCTTTCATAGCCCTGAAGCCTGAACACTCTTATAGTTATGCTGAAATCTACTGGGACAGATACTCAACCTGGTCAATGAAACTTCTACTTGAACAAATCCCCCAACATCTCATTCATCTATTGGAGTGTCGTCCCAGCCTGCGGCAGTGACAGGCAAACTGCGCAGTGGCACAATTGCTGGCTGAGAACTGAGTCTATGCCTTTTTCACCTTCTCTCACCCAGACAATCAATCTCCCCTGACCTCTTGCTCACTCCGGCCTGGAGAAGATGATCCCAGTGGATCATCTTGAGGCGTTGCGGAGCATCTTTAAACAGCTGTAGACAACAGTCTGGTGATCAGAGTGAGAATTGGATCAGAGCGGCCTCTGTCTCCTTCCACTGTGCATCATTTTGACACCATCCTCACCATTTCAGCATCAAAACTGAAAAAAAAAATCCCCAAAACAAACAAAAAGCACATAAAGCATTCCATGATTGTGTTTAGTAAAAGGTAAACTAGCATTTTAGAAGAGAGTTGATAATAATTATGGCTTTGAGGATCCTAGCCACACATTTTCCTAGCACTCTTGCCTCATGGATTTGAATGTGGGTTTGCATGATCTTGCCATGTTGTCAGATTGAATATCTGATTATATAATATAAGATTTTAAATCTGATTATATTAATAATTTCTGTGCATCTGACACAAGGAC
>VOQJ01048021.1:11281-22557 GCA_015052665.1 Apistogramma diplotaenia | reverse complement strand
GTCAAACATCCCCTCCCAGATGATGGGAGCTTTCCAATCTGTGGAAGTCTGAACGAATGGTCTGGCACTGGATGAAATAAAAATAAATGTTGGTATGCATTCAAGTTCCAATTTCATTCACAAACTTGCAACTTGTACAAATGAGTACTCTGTAGATAAAATATTCTTTGTTAATAGATACAGCAAGTCTGAGGCTAATGGGGTTATCCAACAATAGGTTTAATCATTTTTGTTGCTTCAGCTGGTCTTTACTGCAAATTTTCTTTAGTTGTTATTTTTGTAACTCTTTAGTTTTATCTCCCTGAAACGAATGCTTGATCAGGTGGCGACCAGGTGAAAGACCATTGCTCTTTTCCTTTCAGCATTCTGATCATTGATCTTAGCTTCATCTGTCCAATTTCTGATTTTCCAAAAATGTTACAGTTGGGAAATATTAGGCTGACTGACCAGATTGTATTTTGTTTTAGACTTCTTAATAACGCCTTTCCCTTGCCTCCCTGTGTGATGATAAACTATGAAATAGCACAAGCTCGCTTATGTAGACTGTTTAAAATCCAGTGCTAGCCACTTCCCTCATAATAATACCAGTCATCACTTTATAATTTCATTTTTAAAACATTTTACCAACAAATAGTATACAGTGTATCACAAAAGTGAGTACACCCCTCACATTCCTGCAGATATTTAAGTATATCTTTTCACAGGACAACACTGACAAAATGGCATTTTGACACAATGAAAAGTTGTCTGTGTGCAGCTTATATAACAGTGTAAATGTATTCTTCCCTCAAAATAACTCAATATACAGCCATCAATGTCTAAACCAGCGGTAACTAAAGTGAGTACACCCCTTAGTGAAAGTTACTGAAGTGTCAATATTTTGTGTGGCCACCATTATTTTCCAGAACTGCCTTTGGCTAGCCGTACCTGCTTTTAAAATGCTTCAATGAAATCAGCGAATGCAACATCATAACAGTTTTTGAAGCTCCCTGTAATTACCTGCAAGTACTGTGTTTTAATTTAATCAAAAAGTAGCGGTAACAAGGCAACCTTTGCAGTAGAGCCTTTTAAATAATCACTCTACAGTGATGCTGTCTTCTGTTTGATGTGGAAGGAGCAGCAGCCTGAGCATGATGATTTCTATATTTTATATTTCAAATTTATTGTGCATTTCAGCTACATTTCTCTTTGTGTGCATATAATGTAAAAGTGGTACTGGAACTTTCATTTCCCTGACAAAGTTTAATCTAATCTAATGTACAGAAACATCATTAATCTGTTCCCACCACCAACATCCACCACATTATTATTTTTATTAATAAGAAAAATAAATAAAAACAATGGGATGTATAAAATAATTATACTGCATACAGTATAGCAAAAGAGAAAGTAAATAAATAAATGGTTATATTAAGTGTATTCACTTTGAAAATCAGATGGAGGTGGAGGAGGTTGAATGTGCCACTGTATACTGGATACTTTTTGTTGATAATTTTGAAATGTGTCAAAAACCAACTGCAGATTTGCAATGGCCAGATAAAATGAAGATCTTAAAATAGTGTTGTCTATATAAACCCATCCATTCTCTTCCGCTTATCCCGTTCGGGGTCGCGGGGGGGGCTGGAGCCTATCCCAGCTGTCATAGGGCGAGAGGCAGGGTACACCCAGGTCGCCAGGCTGGTCTATATAAATATTTTACTGAAATTTGTGTGGAAAAGATAATAGAAGTCCAAGAATGGATCCCAGTGACCTGACATGAAGCCTTTGGAGATGTAGACTTTAAAGTTCTAATACAACATCACCTTAAAAATACAAGGTTGGGAGGTTAATTACCATGTAAGAGTCTACAGTTTTGGAGATCGCTTACCTAAAGCTCAGTGTGCCATCCAAATCAATCTTGTGTCTTGTTTCTGCAGCAATTGGCAGATTCATCGTGACAATGAAGCTTAAATATCTGATATTGAAAGAATAACCATCAAATCACTGAACATGAGTTGTTAGACATATACATACTATACATATTGTTTACTGCACTTCAATATGTCTTATAAAGAAATAATGAGGCCTTTGGTACATACCTTATGTGCAAGACAGTAAAACCAAGGATGATTAACAGTAGACAGCCAAAGATTCCAGCAGTCCTTGCATTGTGTTTATTTGCACAAACAAACAAATTAATAAATGAGTTGAGGAGATACAGCTCATCCATCTAGACACTGATACTCACTTAAAAAACAGTAGGAATCTAATATTAAGCCTGAATGGGGATTTGAGGATATGGAGAGCTCAGTCCTTTCCTATGTTGTTGGATCACACTCCTACCTTGTGGTTGGGAACATTTCCATGTTTCCTTTTGAATGAGGAGAAGACAGACAGGATCTAACCTTAAAGAAAAAACACTTAATTAAAAACTGGAACCTTTTGGCATTTCTTTGTGGGAGTGATTTTAACGGAAGATAAAACCAGGAAGCAGAGTTGCAGCCTCTCTGCAGGTTCTCTCCTCCTGCCATCCCACCAAAACAACATCGCCATAGAGATGGTACCTGCTCTCAGACCACCAGAAAACAAACCAAAAACCTACAAAAAACAACTTCAGCATAAAAATTCACAAAGAAAGAATGATAAGAACCCTCAACTGCACCAAATGTAAAAGAGTTAATAGTGGTTTATTAAACATTAAGTCCTTAACAGTATTCCCTGAAAGCCCCACCTTGTCTGTTATTTCTTAATGACATTTACTTTAATGGATTACACAGCAGCGGGGAATGTTTTAGTAGAAGTCTTGTAGGCCTGGAGGGTTGACAACATGAAATAAAACAACCACGTTAGAAACTAGATCCTTATAATCAAAATAACAGGAAGCACCGCTGAATCCTTGATCACAAAAATATAAAGAAAAACTTGTGTATGTATAAAAAATATTTTATCTTGTGTATAAAATCAAGGCTTCCAGACTCGCATAAATTTAAAATTAAAAAAATAAATGCAAGCAAAAAAACGTGTTTATTGCATAATCACCATATTAACAGAAAGCAGTTTGACAACTTATGGCAAATATAATCTTTCTGGGCATTCATATTGACAATCAATTTTTTCTCATTTATAAAGACAGACTGTGGAAATAGGCTTTTGCAAACCCGTTACAGGAAGGATACAGTGCTCTGACACAGTGAATGCATCATACATAAGTGTAAATCCTCTGGTTTCATATTCTAAAAGAATTATTGTTCTATCTTATGTGGTTGCAATTCTATGGGCATTTAAAACTAGCTATTAAGAAAACAGACCGCACACCTGCATAGCTCCTGGAAATTATTTATTCCACCTCAACAAAGAGAAAAAACTAGCTACCAGCTGGGATCGCCGGCGATCCCGTAGGTCTGAAGGGGCTACATTGTAGTGTGGCTGCTATTTACATGGTATCGCTGGACTTAGAGTCCTGATTTTTAAATTAATATTTAATCGCACTATAGATTCCAATATGCAGTGCCAGTCAAAAGTTTAGGCAGACTTGCATATGCAGGGTTGTGAGTCTGTCCAAACTTTTGACTGTAACAGTATCGTTTTTCTCCATTGTGGATCAAAAATATCTGCAGCTGAAAACTCCTAGCAAGCTAGAAAAGCAATTTGACAAAGTATTCACCCTGCAATACAGGTGCAACTGGCTGTGAGGACATAGTTCTCTGACTTGTATACAATGAAGCCTCATACTTGACGGTCTTGTTTCTTTGTCTGACTTGGAAGAATAGTTTGGGTTTCTCCAGCAAATACATGTATATATCTGGCCACTGGCACACTTGTTACTCAAATGTGTGTACTAAGAAAATACACAAATTTGTCTCATTGGTTTCACAGAAGTTTGATTTTACCAGACTCTAGTTTTGACCTATTTATTAAGCGGAAAACAGCCCAGTAATGTTCAGCAGTAAGAAAGACTATGTGGAATAGCATAGAACTGAAGGAATTTGTTTAAAAAAAATCTAAAATTAACAGTGCAAGATCTCAAAAGATCTAAAGTCATGATATTATATTTACAACATAAATAATTTGCACTTTTTTGTTTTACTGGGAGAAAAATTGACTTACCGGTGAACAGCTTGGTTCAGATATCTGTAACACCTCCAAAGAGCAACTGGATTAAAGCTCTGAAGAAAAAAGTGTTGTCTCTCATGTAGTATTCCACTCGGACAAAAAGTAATCACTGCCTACGTGTGAAGTCGGAGAACACACTGGGCTTGGTTCTCATTATTCAGGTTTGCACTTGCATACTTGGGAAGTGCAGGAAGAAGCAGTGCATTTATATACTGTACTACATACCGGTAACATCATAGCTACATATATTTGACAGGAACACAACCAACTTGTTCAGCCACCTACTGTTCAAACCTCACAACCCTAGAAAAAAAGATTCAGAAAGAAAGCAAAATAGATGCACTGCTACATCTGTAACAAAACACACACGCACTCGCACAAAAACAACAAACAAACCTTACCTTGCAAGAGAAGATCTGTCATGATCCAAGCATAAAGGGACACAAATGCAGCCACTTAAAGTAAAAAAATGTAAACACACAGAACTGTTCAAAGCAGCCTTTGCTGCTCTACAATTATGGCACACTTACAAAAAGGGGCCAGGGGTGATTATTGTGACTGGCATTATTTAAAAAAAAACATACAAATTTATAATCTGCCTAAACCAAAGAAAAGCGTCAATATGTATGTGCTGGGAATTTTTGAATTTTATCATTCTGATATAGCTATTTACTGCTATCATGTTCATATAATCTATTAACAATTATTTTAGTCACACACTGTTATTAACCTTTGTATGCCCTACATTAGCAAGCCAGAGCTGTGGCCTGATAACTGTTAAGCCCCTCTGTAAACCTGGACACAAACGCAGAGCAGAGCACTGATTTAGTCAGTTTTACTTAAGGGAAAAAACTCTTCTTCTTCCCTGTTTTCCCACTCCTCTTTGGGGCTGCTGTAGGCAAGCTGAGACAAGGAGAGAGAAAATCAGTCACAGTGGAAACAACAGTGAGCTTTTCAGTTTAGAGGAGTTAAGCTATGACTATATGGAGCTAAATTGGGGCCATAAAGTTTGTTAAAAAAAAAAATTGAAACTGAAAAAAAGTTTTACAAGTGAAAAAAATATGTGAAACTTTGAAATGAAACTTTTCAGATTTAAGTTAGTTTTTTTTTCGCTTTCAGATTTTTTTTTCAAACTATTTTTTTTTTTTTGAGTTCAAACTTCTGGCCCTGCTTTGGCGTGAGGGGCGGGGCATCAGATGACGGGGGTGTGGAATCATGACTGACAGCTCAACACTGGCTAAACTGCAGAGTCCCAGCTGTTGCATTCAGGGACCGTGGGACCTGGAAATGTCTTTAACGCATCATCGATATTCTATATGTATGTGATTGGTTTTGAAAGATAACATGCTTCACTGATAGAAGCAGCTTATGTGAATACACGACTCGAATCTCAGAGGAAAAATATGATCTTGACAGGCTTGCGCAGCATTTTAAGTCCGTGTTGGAGATTTCCCATGACCTCAAAGTAAAGCAGAACAATCCCCAGACTGAGAGGTGGGAGTATTCGACTGGAGCGTTAGTCGCAATGGCCTCATCTTCATCAGTGGGCGCTAGCAGTGATCAGGTAATAATAAAAAGAGAGAGAAAACAGACATGTTGATACCTGAGCAGTTTACAGAAACAGCATGACGTGGACCGTGTCACTGCGATATGTTGGTAAGTCCGCCAATATTGGAAGTGGCAACTCAGCCTTAAATCAATAAAACCACATGCAAAGGGAGTGGGGTTTCTGAATAAAAACGGCTGACGTTTAAATTTAACTTCATATTAACCACACATTGAAATATTTGAACCACGTCACTGCTGATTTCGTGAATAACAAAAGGGGTTATAGTTGTTTAATAGAATGATCTGTCACAGACAATTCAAACATAGTTAATCTGTATTTGAAAATACCATTAAAATTTTTGATGTTAAAATTGAAACTGAATTAGTCAAAGAAATAAAAAAAATCGGTATATCATTCACTGTGGTCTTTATACAGTAACTAAGACATTTATATATCCACTGAGTACCTTGGAGGAAATTACCACTGACCAAAGAGTATTTTTCAAAGCAAATAGCAATGAAGTGACCAGAACAGAGAATATCTTTCACTATCTTGCAAACTGTAATAACTTTATCAAAATAAAATTTAGCCTTTTATCACTGTTTTTGTAGTGAGGCTGTTGCTTTGTTTGCCTGTTTGTTTGTTTTTTAACAAATTGATTAGAAGATAGAAGACAGAATGTCTTTATTGTCATTATGCAGATGTACAGTACAATGAGATTGGAGAGCCACTCCTGTTCAGTGCATAAAATAGAACCTCTAAAATACACAGAAATAAAATAAATGGTTACAAAATATATACATTAAAAAATGTTGTTGACTGTATGTTAATTTATATGCTTTTGACCTTTGGATGAATACAGTTTTTACTTTGTACTACGGTTACATACAAATGATCTTAGAGCATATTTTGAATAATATAGCTTTATATTGTTTGATATTTTTAGATTACTTTTCTTGTTGTTCGAACATATGCAAACCAGATAAAGTATAAATAAGGCACTTTTGTAATTTACTGGCTGTGGCACCATTTGAATGAGTTTAGTTTTTTTAAATTGTACAACCCTACATTGTCATCTTAAATGCTAGAACTAAATATCTTTTTTAAAATTAAAACAAGGAACAGAGAAGTGAGCCGCACGTGCACTGGAGATTATATACACAGCCACAAAAAACATTTTATAATATACATTTATACATTTTTATTGTTTGCTTTTCTATAAAATTCACAAGAACAAATAGAAATTTTTACATGCAATTATGTTCCCATTAACAGTCTTTAAGTCTATTAATTGTCTTTTTCACATTTAACATAAGGTGTCTCTCATTTGAAATTATATTATATAATTATATTATATTATATTGGTTTACTCCATGACGGGAACAGCTGAAATGGTTTAATAGTACAGGCTTAAGATGATCCATCATTGTGAAATATACCAGAGCTGTTGTAAACCATTGGGTGCTCTGGTGACGAGTGTTTCTTTAGCCCACTTGGGGAAGAAATTGGGAACAAGCCCAAAGGTGATTCGTCTGCATCAGGTTTCAGGGGACAACACATTTTTGCAGACGTGAGGCAAAAATGCATTTTGTGCATTTTTTCATTGCTTATTAATAATCCTTCTCTCTCTTCCACAGCATGTCTTTTGTCCTGTCTCTCTCTCCTCAGCCCCAACCGGTCGTGACAGATGACTGCCCCTCCCTGAGCCTGGTTCTGCTGGAGGTTTCTTCCTGTTAAAAGGGAATTTTTCCTTTCCACTGTCGCCAAGTGCTTGATAATAGGGGTTGTTCTGATTGTTGGGTTTACTCTGTAATTATTGTAGGGTCTTTACCTTACAATAAAAAGCGCCTTGAGGCGACTATTTGTTGTGATTTTAAATAAAATTGAATTGAATTGAATGTGAGGCGTCAAAGGCAGGTGGGCAAAATTAGGATTTTCATGTCATAAAATTATGTCACATTCTCTCTTCTTCCCATCGTATTCTTTCTCTGCCTCTCTCTTCTCTTCCTGTGTGCATTCTTGTCTTAAACATGTCTTAAATGTCAATTTTTAGTTTTTTTGTCTGTGTTTTATAAACAGCCTGCTTGTTCATCCCAATAGATTTTTGGAAACTTTGGTTTTAATGGAGTTTGAATCTTCGTCCCATTGGAGCATTTTGACACCTGAAATTATGACCCAACATTTTTTGGCGTGCACACACAGGATTGATGAGATGATCAGTACCTAAGGCAGGGGTGTCAAACTCAAATACACAGTGGGCCAAAATCCAAAACTGGGACAAAGTCAACATTGATATTTATTGAAAGGAATCTTCCTCCAGATATAACAATGAACCTTTTCATATGGACCTTAACTAGTTTTGCTTACCAAACCAGCCAAACTTCTTTTCATCTCTTCTACTTTCTGGCACCTTTGAGTCACATCCTTGTGCTGTCTTGGTGTTTTGTTTCATAGTGTCGTCTAATGTTGTACTCCTTGGTTCACTCACATTGGCTCCACGTACAAGACAAACATTCCTGTCTTTTACATATGTAAACAGATATTCTGCTTACCACCTGCCTAGAACGTTCCTGTTTGCTGCCTTTCCTTTCGCCATTTTTCAGTGCCAATATTAGCATAAGGCTCTATGACTACTGTCAACAGAGAGGGCGTTTATGGGTCTTGTCATGATTTTTGCATCAAAACATCAGCAGAGCATTCTGGGATTTGTAGTATTAGCTGTACGAGCGCTGTAGGCTCCAATACTGGCGGGCCAGCTCCAACTGTCCTTTGATTTGGCTTCACGGGCCAAACATAATTACACTGCGGGCTAGAGTTTGACACCTATGACCTAAGGCCTGGGAGATACTGCCATGGCTAACATTGAGGTAAACAGAAATTTGCATAGATTTGCTGCTGTCTCACAGTGGTGTAGATTCTGCCCAGGCCTGACACAATAAGAAAGAACTGTCTTTTCACTTTCATTAAAGAACTTGGGGGAAACAAAGGCTCTCAAATGATTTGATAGAAGCTAAAATGTTGCATTATTTACATTAATGATAGTTGAGCAGGCTTCTGTGCTGTGTTATATATGTTTCATGTCTAAACTACCTAAAAAAAAGAGTGAGAGTGAGATAGTGAGACGCCTATGTGTGTCTGTGTGCTGGTGTGTGTGTGAGAAGAGGTCACGAGGCTGACCTGTAGCTGACAGCTGGCTGGTCTCAGTTGTTTTTGGTTTTTGGGGGGTGTTTTAGTGTTTGTGTCACGCCCCTGCCCCCTGGCCGGCCTACTCTTCTCCCTTCTCTTTTTGTGTGTGGGCATGTTTAGGCTCAGTGGCCATGCCTTCATAGGTGGCTCTAAGAAGTGGATTCCTCCTATGCAGTTACACACCTGGTATACCTCATCCTCGTCACTCACCTGTGGGCTGTTGGGCTGATTTGATATGGGCTTTAAAAGTCAGAAGCTTACTCCAAGCTGATGCCAGTGGTAGTCACTAGTGGTACTCATAGTTCGGCTCCTCTAAACCATGGGTCAAAAGCTTCGTGGCGCTTCAATTGCTCTACTGCACCATCAAGTGGACAGTAACTGTATAGCAGACAGAGTGATTATAATCTAATGACGGTGAGATGAAGCTTCATGAAGGTTTCCATTCAGTCGGTGAACCCCTGGGTTGAGGCTGCGTCATCAAGTGGACAGTAAATCACAAAGCGGTTTTGGTGTGTGAAGCTTTGAACAGAGTAAATGAATGAATGACTGTTGTGATGGCAATAAATACTGAAATAATTAATATGGTGTCTGATACTGTACAATGGTGGGGTCAAGAGAGAAAGTGAAAATAAATTGGGAAGAGGGTTGGGATGTGAATGTGTTACTTGGGGTGTAACTGCTCATGTCATTAGAGACATTTTATTTATTCATTTTTATTCAGAAATAACAGCTACAGTGCTGGGCTTCAGGCAGTTTCTTTTGTTTGAAATGGTTTCACCCGCTTTAGGAAGTATCCTTTGACAGGGCACAGATGAAACTGAGGTAATAATTTATTACTATGCACACGCATTATTAGGAGAGATCAGCTCTGTATTGCGAGGCTTTGAGCGTCACCACTTACGTGACCGACACAATCCTAGATACGCGCTTATTATCAACACACGCTTCGAAACCTCAACACAGAAGGACACATCACTATCTAAACTTAAACACTCATTGTTTTTTTTTTTCCCCACTTTGACTGATTTTCTCTCTCCATGTCTCCAGCTTGCCTGCAGCAGCCACAGAGTTAGAAACTCTAAGACAGAGGAGTGGAAAGAAGAGAAGAGGGTGTGAAGATCCTGCCTCAGCCACCCTTCCTGTGACAGAAGACTGCTTGCTTTTTCCTTAAATAAAACCAAATAAACCTTACCACCTCGATCTGCGTTTGTGTCCAGGTTTACAGAGGGGCTTAACAGTTTGAAGAGAAATCTTCCACGTTGGCTATGTCACGGTACACGAATGTACGTAAGCTCTTGTGGCTTTCAGAATAAAAATTCTGAGACTTTTGTTTTCAAATTTATCTTTATTGAACATTTTCCATCAGAGAGGAGCTTTTGTTTTTATAATGCATACAATGCCTCAATTATCGGAGCACAACTGACCACTAATTTATGTATGTGGGGTTAAAGAGAAGTGCAACATGGGAAAAACAAAATAATTCATAAATTACTGGTTAAAGTCATTGGATCCGATCTTAGCATTATTATATCACAATCACAAATAATATTCTTACCGCGTCAATATCCAACACGCTGAATATCAAATATCTCTTTAATCACGACGACTCAAAAAACAGCAACAGAAATTAAAAATAAGTATTTCTAAACAACTAAATACATTTTCACACTTATATTTCTTACTTTGTGAAAAACAGTCAGTAAAACCTGAGACGCGGGCTTTCAAAATCTGTTATTTCACTTGTTTGAGTGCTTTGTAAATGCATAGAGGCTAGACATTCAAACTACTATGTAGACTTTCAACACACCTTTAACCTAAATATCTAAGATGCTATGATGGAGCCTAAGATGGACTCTTGCTGCTCATCCAACACTTCTCGGCCTTGACTGTTTGCTATTTTATCAAATTAAGGTAATTAAGCAGTTGGATTCCTGCCTCGACTGATTTTAATGCTCTAACTGAATCTGCTGTCTGTTGGTCATGTGCATGTTAATCAAGGTGAAAATCCAGACCTGCAAACCTGTGGGAGAGATGGCCTGGCGTGGAGAATGGAGAGGAAGCTGACAGTGAAGCCTCAGTAAAAAGTCATGGACATGCACTCATCAACTGAAATATGCTTGAATGCATGATTGCTTATCTGCAGTAGTTATCCATCTGTGAAGCAAGTAAAGCTTCCTAATGGCTAAGATATTAATCTCACTTTGTGGAATCTAATGCTTATGGTATTGTATATTTTGTTTTGTTTAATGTTACCTAGATAAGCAGTAGGGCTGGGCAATATATAGATTTTTTAAAAATATCGATATATTTTCATACGCGATATAAGACGGATAAAGACGGGGCAGGAGCTACCGAAGAGGAGCTGGTTAGCAAAAAGAAAAATAACGGCTCAATTATTTAGAGATGGTTTGGTTACAAAGCCTCAGATGCGCAGCAGAGTAATGTGATC
>VOQJ01048021.1:0-10985 GCA_015052665.1 Apistogramma diplotaenia | reverse complement strand
ACTACTAACCTTTTCCACCATTTGCAACATCACCATAAAGTGCAGTATGAAGAGTGCCGAGTGCAGAAGGAGCCATCGCAGCTGAGGCGTGCCATGGGCCCAGGGCACCAACCGGACGCCCAGTCAAACCACTTAATATTTGACACAAGAGTACATGCAGGCGCAGCAGGTGTGTGAGTGCCTGTGGAGTGTGGGAGATCAGTGGGTGGGATGACAACCCCACAACAAACACAGAACAAAGGACACATACAGGGGGAAATCAGCCCAGACCACGATAAGAACACAAGCACAGACATACACCTCCCCGACCAGCTCATCTGTGATAAGGGTGAAATGTTGGCTGCATGTGTTTGTATATGAGTGTACGAACTGTAAAAAATAAGTAGGACTGTGTGAAAATTAGAATGTTATTAAACTTGAGGGGACAGAAGCTGCACCACTGCCTCACTGCAGGTCAAAGTAATGATGACAAATATCTGAAAAAAGAAAAAAATAGGCCAAACTATGTTTATTATAACATGTCTTGTCACATCTGACACCAGGATCTCTTAGTAGTACTCAGACTCCAGGTCTGGTCGATAAGCCTTCTCAGTGTCGGGTGGCAGAGGTGGAGGGAGCGGCTTCTCGCCATAATCTGTAACAATACACAAAAGCAGTCAGGTGGAAAATAATTTAAAAAAATGTTTCTCTCCTACTCAGAAAAGTAGCTTGTACCTAAAGCCATAAAGAATCATACCATCAGTAAAGCTAGCATGGTGTCTGAGGAGGCCGGGGTCGAAGAGAAGTCCTAACTCCAACAGCGCACCGTCATCACACCTGCCACAAGAAGTGAAGACTGTAGATTAAATTAGTGGAACATTGTCACACTTCATTTTCATTTGTGCGTGGAAATACGTGAGAAGCTATTCACATTCTTTTTTTTTTTTTAAACAAGTTGGACCTGTTTTGGTTTCTGAAAAACAAAATCAAAGCAAAACAAAATGGACTTGTTTTGTTTTTATTTTTCAAATATTTGTACAAAACACTGTACAAACTGTACAAAGAAAACCTACCTTCTCAGAGCAGGTGCAGACAGTCCCTCTGCAGCCAAAAGAAAGAGAAGAATGAGAAAAGTTGGCATGTCCTCACTGAGCTTGTCTGGGGACGTTTATCAGCTGAGGGTGTTGAGCAGCCTAGTGCAAAAAGGAGGTTCTAGAAGGAACCGAGCGGTTGCTGTGGTAACTGTAGCTGATGGAAATTCATGTAAAAATAAAATAATACATATTTAAATGTTTGTACTATGTATGCCTAGGAAAGCTCTATATTAAAAGCAGTTTTTGAAAAAGGTCATTGAGACGTTAGAAGGAATGTATAATGTGCTACTTAATACAGGCATTTCTCAAATATACATTTATCAAATATTTAATACTATCAATTAGTATTAAACATAAAATACTAGAATTTCACTTGTGAAAACTGTAGCACAAATTTAGTAAATGGTCTGTATCACACAGCGAGCCATTAAAAATGCCCCCTGCTGTGTGTCCTCCGCTCTCCCCCCTCCTACCATACACTGTTCAACTGTACAAAATCTGCAAAAAAAAGCTTCAAAAGTCGACATAAACTTGTAAAAACTTGTGGTTCATGAACGGTGCAGTAAAGATTTATTACTATATGTACAAATATCAACACACAGACTGTAACCTGTCCCTCGGTCGCAGACAGAGGCTTGGTCTCTCCAAATCTGCAGAAGCCTGGAAAGTTATAAAGCTTTTATAATTGCATAAACTTGTGAAATATTAAGTTCTGTTACAATTTTTTCTCACTTTGGTGCAATTCTCACATTAGAAACATGATTCTCACTACTTTTAAGGCACTTCTCAAATCAGTATCACGTTTCCCCACCACATTAGCTTTTTTGTGGAATATATTTTTTCAGTAGTTATGGAACCGAGATGTTTGCACACACTGTACACTTAACACAACTGATGATCACCTCCATGCATTCTGGCTCTGCCCACCAATATAAAACTTCTCGAGAGAAATAATCACCAAACGTTATCCCCCTCCATTTCCTTACTTGGCAATATAGAAGAACTGAACATAAGCTCCAAAAAGACCCAAACACTGCTTCTTGTGGCCCTGACTATCGCCAAGAAAACAATGCTGCTTAACTGGAAAAACAGGAAAAACAATCAGTACATCACAATGGCTAGATCTTCTCACACAACAGACACCAACAGTCAGCAATAGATAAAAATGTGTTTCTGTGCTGGGTTGTTGAAATTGAAAAACAAAATTAGTTAATCTCTCTTTGCTTTTAATTGGGATATTTTGTAACGAGCAGACAGACATTAAACATAGCAGTGAACATTTTAAAAGCCCGTGAAAGCCCTGATCTCTGAAGGGAGAGAAGCTAGAGCAGGGTTATTCAACTGGTGGTCCAAGGGTCAGAACTTACCTCCATTATTAAATAAAAAATTTAAAAGAAGGAATTTACACTTCTTACAGGTGGTGGCGGTAACACACCATTTTGTTGATTACCAACCGCCATTAAACGAAGAAAAAGAGAAGCAGCACGGCACTTTACGACATTTTCTGACGTGCAGCGCTGCCATTTACACTGTTGGCAGGAGGTCAGGCAGCAGTTTCTGATGAAAACATGTTGCATTCAGAGGAGAAGAGACGTACGGTGGACAGCGAAAATAGAAAATTTGTTATTTGCACTAAGAAGAGATTTTTTAATTTATGTGACTGACTTCAATCTAACCAAAGCTGGTTTACTAGTTGTACTAGAAGCCAGCAGTTTCTATTACTGCAATTCAAATAAAAATGCTGAAAATGTAGTGGTGCTTTGTAGATTCAATAGGAGTAAAAGTCCCGAGAAATGTGTGCCCCACTGGCAACTAGCCTGATGAAAATTTGGCCCATAGAATAATGTGGTTGAATACCCCTGAGCTAGAGAACTGAGGCTCCAGCATGCCACAAATAGTTCTGAAACAATTTGAAATGAAAATAAAAAACTATTTATTAACTGATTAAGTCATATTTTAGACTGCTTATTGCTAGCAGGTCTATTCTGACCCAAAGTGCAGCTGTGACTGGTTCTGAATGACAGCTTTACAGCAGACAGCTGCTCCCCTTCTTCCAGGTACTGCATGATTATCAGTCTACTGATTTCCTGTTTCCACTAGGTGGCATTACAAGTGTGACCCAATATTTGTACAAAGATGTGTCCAGGTTTGATTTGACAATGTATATTTGAGATGTGACAACTGGGTGTCCTGTGGAGAATGACCAAAATTCAGTGTGTTCTGCTACAAACGCACCCTTTGAAGAAAACTTCACATTTAGTATCATCATGTTCTTTACATTGAACTCACCAAATATCATGTTGATCTGATGAAATCTGTAGGAGTTAAAGTGTAATGAAAATGGAGATAAATTCCACACTGAGAAAACGTTGCTAAGGCAAAACTGTTGATAATTCTACAAAACTTTCTACAACTTTTGATGGCTCACTTGTCTACATGATGTTGGTCACAGTCGGCTGAATGCCTTTGGATGAGTTCGTTCAAATAAAAGGCTGGAAAATGGCAAAAAAATCCAAACTTTAATTCAAAATGACTGACTTCCTGTTGGGTTTCAGTATGGCTCCAAGAGACTTTTTTGCATATCTCAGGGTGTTACACAAGCCGGCAAAATTTCAGTTACATGGATACATAACTGTGGGACTGATGTTTTGAAATGTTCCAGGTGGTGCTGTGGAGACAAGTTGCCATAATTCAGTGATCAGAGGAATTAAACCCGAAAGCTTCCATCATGACTAAAATGTGTGCCACATTCCGTGACTTTTTGAGTTTTCCAAGCCCCTCATCAAGTACTTCTTGTTTCATGGTGAAACGACTTGCCACCAGGGTTAAACAAAAACTCACAGTTTTTACATCATCAAGGTCTGATGTTTATTCAGACCACTTCTGATGTGGTTTAGGTAAAACTGGGGGGAGCGGTGCATCAGAGTATGAATTTGAGAGTTCTAGTTCCCAGTACAGTAGGTGGTGCTCTACCAGTTTCTGATTCAGCCATATCAATGTGTTCAGGGCAGGACTCTTATCAAATCAGTGAGGTTTGATGATGTGTGTGTGTGTGTGTGTGTGTAACTGATCCCAGCACATTAATGACAGGACACAATAAGATCTGCAGTAAAAGTTTTAAATCCAGAATAATTCACAGCTGGAAAAAAAAGGCCAAAATAAAGAGAAATTTCACATACTACATGTTGAATCAATACAATGTCATATTTATAATTACAGAAATTAAATTCTTTATTTATATATGGCATGTCTGTACACCCTCTGTGTAGCGCCCACATCTGTACACTCTGTCCTGGCAGCCTGATCGGCTCTTGAGGGGAATTCATATAAAAGTTGATCTCTCCTGATACAAACACGATGGCTTTCATCAACAGCAGATGACGTGTATTCTTCAAGATGTTTTTTCTTTTTTTGAGAGGGAAAAACTGTGACGACTGGTGAAATGGCTGAATAGAACATTTCCATATTTTTGATTATTGAATCTTTCTTTTACATTTATTTCATCTGTTAAATATAGACCACATATAATATTCTTTTACAAACCAGTGTTAGTGATAAATGATGCAGGACGAACACTTTGTTTATCACTGCAGAGCAACCGTGCTGTACATGTGCTGATGTATTCAAATAAAAAAATAGGAATAATTTGATTTTCTGTTGTGATCACAAAAATTGTGTCACTTTATGTTCATTTTAATAATGCAGATGACAAAAAAAATCTCTTCAGAGTAGCGATCTACAGGGGGAGCCATTCAGAGAGTTCAGCAGAGCTGTTATTTGTCTTTGTGGTGCTCAAGATAACTCCAGTATCAAGTCAAGCTGCAACAAGCACTTACTCCAAGTATTTATTGCTTCTTCATCATTCTGGCACATTTTACTCAGGAAGTTGGCCTGGTGTTCCTTCTCTCCAAGGTTTCACCAGATCCAACAGTTAATGAGACGCAGCTCCATCTCCAAGTTTAAAATTCACAATTTCAAGTGTCTTATGGATATCACAGGCATATTGAGATGTGCACATTCTTATCATTTTTTAAAATTTCTTATTTAGGCTAAAAGATACATTCTGTTCAATTTGAAAGGATTTTTGAAACACTGATCGGCCTGTTGTGGTGAACAGACCAAACTGTCTATTTACAGTTCGATATACGTCCCTGCCATCATCTGTGACCATGAGCTGAAAGATGATGATCACTGTTAGAAATAAGCTTAAGTCAACTGGTGTCTAAGCTCAGCCGTTGACATGAGGAGATCAGTGATTTGGGTGGAGCGAAGAATAGAGCAGCTACTTTGCACTGAAATGAGCTGATCGCTGTTTGAGGATGGCCTGCAGAGATTATGATTCAAGGCTAGCCTGACGCTGGGCATCTCTGTTTAGGCTGCTGCCCCCACCCCACAGACGAGCAGCAGCAAAAGGCTGGATCGAGGAGAAACTGAACGTTACCAGCACAGGTACAGTACAGCATATGCAGTTGAATAAAGCGTAAATCACAGCAAAACAATCCTACAACTCAATCTGCATTCAAACCCTCAAACTCAACACACACTCAATGGCAATCCCATAACATACTGTGATAATGTCGACTGATAAAGGTTACAATGATCTGATGAAAAAGAGGCACTACTAGTGAAGATCTGAAGACACCAGCGTTTTGTTTCTGCTCCCTCATTAGCACCTGTACCTACTGCACCGGGGACCTTTGTCTCTAATACTCTGAGAGCTTGTAATATTCTGGATGCAGAAACTATGAGGAGCAAGTTTCTAAAACATCATATGATAGTGGAGTAAACAGAGTAACTAAGACGTGTTTTTTTTTTGTCCTGTTAAACATCTTTATCACTAATTTCACACCTAATTAGAACACACGGTAAAGAAGCAATGTATATCTGACATTAGACTAGGACTTACTAAGGCGTCACTGGGCTCATGGACAGAGCTATATAACCGTGCACTACAGTACCAACAGCTCCAAGTTTGAAAGGAAAGAGCACACTTGTGCATCTCTGCACTGTTTCTCAGCACATGATGCACAGTGCATTTAAGGAGTTCTTTATTGTGCCTTTTTCACAGAGGCAGTTTGAGGATCTGCAGACAGACAGCCAAGTGTTCAAAGCATTACTGTGATTACTGTGACCAAGACTTTGTTACTGGCCTAATCCAAAGAAAAGTGTCAGTATGCATGTGAAACCTGTGCAGACTGCCAATATTACTGTTAGGGTTATAGAGAAATCTTTCTGTTTAATAAGAAGTTATCATCACTTCTGTTAAATTCATTTATATGAATATATTATAATGTTTCTTTCTTGTGCTTTAAATGCAGTTACTTATAGGCTGATACAAGCCTGCAACATATCGCTACACACACACAAACACGCACACACAGGCACATACATGCAAGTCACGTACTGTACGCCTCGTCACACATTCCAATGGTTCACTTTTATTCTAAGGAAATAGGAGGAGCTAAGAATGTTAACTACCTGCTGTAACCTCCGTATTGTGTGACGTCATGTACGTTTTGTCGCCTTCCTGTTCAGCCGGGGCATTTCCGCTTAGCGGCTCAGCAGCTCAGAAAGGAACGTGCTGGAATCTCTCCTTGCAGCAAGTCAATATGCCATTGCAGTGCTGTTCGTGTTTTTATTATGGATGATGTCAAGAACCCAATTACAAACTCTGAACAGCAGCAATTATAAAACAAATCACCTTACTGGTTTTCTAGCAGTGATCCATTAGCTCAGCCTGGTGACAGAGGGAATATGAGGGTTTTAAGTGAAGCTGAAACCACTTAATATTTGACTTTTTTTTTCTTTGATTCAGCTAAAAAACTTCCCAATTAACTTTAAACCCAGTCTTTCATTTACTACCTGGCCCACAGCGCTGAACGGCAAAACAAACCTATGCTGCTCTTCACACTGTACTTTGAACCTGCAGCTCAGACTGCCCGCCTGGATTTTAGCGGTAAAAAATGCAGAAAAAGAACTCAAAAAAGCAGAGTGCATCACCTGCACCTGCAGCTGAGGGTTGTAATAACACTGCTCCGTGGTGGATTATTTTATTTTATTTTAACGTGGACATATCTTCATATTAGGTGTGATATAAGGATAAAATTCACTGTTCCTACATGGATTTTCACTTTGCCTAGTATATACTTTCAGTTTAGTAAACACACACCTCGCTCATGGACACAACCTGGATACACGTGTTCACTTCAGCGTACAAAGTGGTGCATTCCAGACTGTCTTCTTTTGCACCTGTGTTGCTACAGACTAAACAGCATATCTCAACCTGCAGAGATACAATCTTTGTGCTTTCCACTGACTCACCACCTGCCAGTTTGCATATTTTCATTTCTCAGGTCACTCCTCCTTTTGTTCATCTCTGCGTCTGGTTGCTGCCAAAAGTTTTCACCACAGTTCCAATACTCGAGCCTTCTTCTCCTGTTTGTTTGTCAGATGTGTTAATGCTTTATTTTTTTCCCCCAAATTAATGTATGTCTGTCCTTCATGCAACATTATGTTATGATACAGTGTACTTTACAGGGTTGTGGTTAAAGGCAGGTCTATTCCAGGTAGATGTCCTCTGTGGGGCACGAGAACTCCACAAACTCTTTATAGTACAGCTGGAAGGCTTTCCTGAAAAAGAAAAACACACGGCACTCATTTCAAATTGCACAATTCAAGTCATCTCCTCACTATTTGGGTGTAGAGTGAAGTCTGCACTAAGGTGTTCAAGGTCAACTTCAGCATTTAGTGGTTGAAAATTGATAAAAGGCCTTTTAACTTTGAAGCTATGACTCTTGTAAGTGTGGTGTATATTATCAACATAGAGAAAGTACCGTATAAAGATTTAAAATATCAGATGACAAGGTCAACACTGCACATATTCAGTGTTGTACAGATACAGAGGAAGCTGTCTGCGTGTGTGTGCAACCTGTTAAACTGTAGCTCACTAAAACCACCAAATGAAGGTCAGCTGTAAATTTACAGAAATGCAAATTGTGCATCACATTGTCACTGGAATTTGCATGCATGCAGGTGGTGAGGCACAAGATGTATGAATAATTTTAGACTTGGTTCTAATTTATGTTGCTGGAACTGCAGTTACTAGACTGCAGATATGACCATTTATTAGATTATTTATCACCAAAAATACCTGTTAAATTAGTTTCACTCTGAGATGGCGAAACACTAAAGTTATTTCCACGTGCCTTTAATTAGGAGAGGGGACACTATGCATTAATGTTTAAATGTATCAAGGTTTCAACACAAAGTACAACTCACCCTACGGACTCCGCAAGAGGTTTGGTAGAGTTTTCAGACACAAACACGTGGCAGGCAAATCTCTGGTCAGCCGGGTGCTTCGTAATGAAACCAAAATACCTGCAGGGAACATTCAAAGAAGGCATTCACTG
Source organism: Apistogramma diplotaenia (assembly GCA_015052665.1). Taxonomy (NCBI): domain Eukaryota; kingdom Metazoa; phylum Chordata; class Actinopteri; order Cichliformes; family Cichlidae; genus Apistogramma; species Apistogramma diplotaenia. The sequence continues at coordinate 2,503 of VOQJ01048021.1, read as the reverse complement.
CAGCAGGAAGAGTGCCAGGCTCACCTCAGCCTTCTGCAACAATCATTTCATTCGTGGCAACTTTGATTTCTGCTGAGCAGTGCCAGAGAAGTAGAAACATTTTTCCAGCTTTTTTTAAACAGGAAGTACAGAATGTGATGACACGACTCCTTTACTGAAAACAACAGTTCTGCTTTTACTTACTTGCTGTTTTTTGGGTGATAGCCACAGAAGGAGACGTTCTTTAACTGGAAGAAGTGACTGCACTCGTTACTCTGTCAACAGAGTCAACACAAACATCTGAGATTAACAAAAAAAAGAAGCAACACTGACCCCCCTCTTGGTGGCTCACTGGTAAGCCAAAAAATGTAGACATCCAATACCATACAATGCAATACAATATTAAGTGCATACATATACTTACACTAGAATTATAATAGAATGTTAAGGCTGTTCATTACTGAAGTAATTACTGTGGACTGACATTGCCTAACGTGTGCAGTATCAGATGGCAGCCACATGGTGGAGATGTTCCTCAAGTGTTAATACTAATATCTATCTAATCAGTAGGTCAATGCTTTCAGGCACATAGACATGGTTAAGACAACCTGCTGTGGTTCAATCCGAGTATTAGAATGAGGATAATTTAAAGGACTTTGAACATGACGTGGTTGTTTCTGACAGAAGGGCTGGCTTGTGTTGATCTACTGGGATTTTTAACCACATAAACATCTCCAGGGTTTACAGAAAATGGTCAGAAAAAGAGAAAATGTCCGGGGAGCAGCAGCTCTCTGGACAAAAATGGAGAGTGAGCAGACTGCTTTGAGCTGACAGGACTTCAGCAGTAGCTCAGCTAACCGCTGGCTGTAATCAAAATATGCAAAGGAGCATCTCTGAGCACACACGTCCAACGCTGAAGCAGATGGGCTAAGGAGACCACACTGGGTGCCACTGCTGCCAGCTGAGAACAGGAAACTGAGGCTAGATTTACACAGGCTCACCAAACAAGTTTCAGTTTCAGCTGTGATATTTGGGTGGCAGGGTCAGGTGGTGTAATGATGTAATGATCTCAATCCAATAGAGCATTTGCATCTGACAGATCTGCAGCAAATGCACAAACCTATCTTGTCTTATGATGTTTCCAAAAGATTAATTACTTATTATTAATCTGTGTCTCTCTTCCACAGCGTGTCTTCTGTCCAGTCTCTCTTCTCAGCCCCAATCGGTCACAGCAGATGACTGCCCCTCCCTGAGCCTGGTTCTGATGGAGGTTTCTTCCTGTTAAAAGGGAGTTTTTCCTTCCCACTGTCGCCAAGTGCTTCCTCATAGGCAGTTGTTTTGACTCTTGGTTTTTTTCTGTAATTACTGTAGGGTCTTTATCTTACAATTATTAAGTTCTTTGAGGCGACTGTTGTGATTTGGCGCTTTATAAATAAAACTGAATTGATGAATCTATGCCACAAATATACCTAATAAAGTTTCAGTGAGCATGTATATAAAAAAAACTACTAATAAAGCCCGTCTTCCAAAAAAAGCAAACCACTATAACCAAAGTCTTTTAGGCTGCATGAAATTATTTCACAGTAGACAGGCAAAGGGTCAGTAAACGCCTTACTCTGTCACAGGCATAATAATCCTCTTGAACGGAAAGCTTGATGCCCTTCACACTGATCTCCAGGATACAGGAGGAAGGCGGGTTATACTTGACTGTCATCCTTCGGTTGGTGGCAATCTGTAAGACAAATGTAAGAAGATTTAAAAAATGCTAAAAAAAAAAAACTCTTGAAAATATTATTTTACATGTGACCTGATTCTATTATGAATTATATTATTAAAGTAATACTAAAGTAAACTTTTTAGTTATCCAAGTATTCTTTATTTTAGATGTGGTTCACCGTATTCAGTCTTTTCTGTTGTCCTTAGCCCACACAGTACAGTGTTTCCTGCATGTGCAAAATATCAGCGAATTAATTTGTCCACATATAACAGCCTTCTATAAAAGTTATGTGTGCCTCTAACTATCTAGTATTTGTACATTTGGCATTTATCATCCTTTAGTAAACAGAGGCGTCACACATTCAAACACATGCGTACACAACATGAGCTCATCACCTTCTGCATAGCTGCACACAAAACGTCATTTCCTTTGTGGTAGGGCACTTGAACTGAACCCAGAAACTTTAGGCGGTATCTGTCCATCCATTCACTGCTCTTCACTGCACAGAGAAAAGCAGACAAACACAACCGTATTTAACCTATTTTATTCAGGCGAAAATTCAGCTTTTAGTGGGTCTTTCAAGGAGACAAATTAGGTTGTTGGGCTGTTGATCAGTACCAATGACTAACAACACCTTATAGTGCTGAACTATCATTCATACTTTAGCCCCTGTCGCTAGCTGCTTAAAACTCTTAAGGAGTTTCCAAAGTAGGGAAAAACACTCCCTGGAGTTCACATATCAGAGAATTCTCCATGCAAGAACCCTCAAAGGCCGGAGGTACTGAATATAGGCCAGAGGTGTCAAAC
>VOQJ01048020.1:49249-70314 GCA_015052665.1 Apistogramma diplotaenia | reverse complement strand
GTCTAGAGACCCTGAGTAAAGTGCCCTTGGTGAACTTAGTTATTATGATCCAATAAAGGTGTATTTGTATATTTTCTTTTGGTGACACATTGTTACTATGCACCCCGAGAAAGTCATAAATTTATGAGGTATTGCTACAACACCCATGATCAAGGTCCAAAATATATTAATCCTCACTCATTATTTACAACAGGGTCAGGCCATCAAACATGTAAATATACTCACAAAGAAAGAAATTCAGTTGTCTCTTGACTAAACTCACAGTAACCTATAGAAAGATATGCTCACATGATAATATGAAGCACTGGGACAAAAACAGCTTCTCATACACCAGGGAGCAGTGTAATATCATGCATAATGAAACACTGTAATATTAAACCTAAAATATTGGAGAGGTTTTGAGAAGTAAAGTCTTTGAACTAATCATTGTGCCCCTGTGGCAATGGAAATATTTTGGTGTAGCGAGTGGATCTGGGCCAAAACATACAGTTTAAGAATGCAGATGAATTACGGTAAAAATGATCACTAAAAATGGAAACTGTAGAGCTTCTGGTACCAAAAATCTAGTCCCTCACCCGAAAAATTCTCTGCCCCATGTACACAAACGTACAGGCCCACCTGCAGGAGCTGCTTATTTCACGAGAAGGTTTGCATAAAAAAAAAGAACAATATAATTTTCTTTGGCTGCTTGGGGCACCAAATAGCTGTAAACATGACATTGACAAACCATTGCTTGTTTATAGATCTCATGTTTCGGGACACTTGGCAAATGTCAGTCAAATACTCACTCATTATAGCTTTGGCTTCAAAACAGAAATACAATATCTTTAGCTTCCAATGCCTCATTATGTTATCTAATCAAACACCTCATGTCTGTTCTTTGGTGATGAGAAGTGTATGAAGTTCTGTTTTTTTTTTTAATCTGTGGATCTGCAAATTGAAACAGTGAGCTGAAAGACGAAATAAAATTATGGCTTTAAGTACCTGTGAACCTCTTCTTTCCACTCAGGTCAAACTCAGCTGAAGGGCCTCTGTTAAAAGGTCTGATGGGTGGAGCTGGCGTCGGGATCTCTGTAGTGGTGGTAGTGGTGGTGGTGGTTGGTGGCAGGGTGGTCTGGACAAAAAACTTATCTAGCAACAGCACATGTGCCAGTGAGGTTTTGATCAAAATAGATTTATATTATTTACATCCTAGTTTAATAATCTGCTGCTGTGTTTCATTAATCCTTTGTAAGAGTTGCCATGATCTGTGTAATGAGAAAGTCAGACTTAATTAATTGAGGGCAGATGTGTGACCCAACACCCAGAGCTTTACTTTTGCTACCCATATTTTCCATATGTGGGGAGCGGGGGTGGGGGTGTGGGTTCGGGGTTGGGGTGTGGGGCTTGAGGACAACAACTGTTTCACAAGTCTCCAAAGCAAACAAATGTGGCAGGATTCGGGGGCATTCTTCCTCTTTCATCACATTTTTTTTTCCTGCACTGCACCAGTGGACCTTTGCATTACATCATGGTCCACACACATGCAAACAGCTATGAGGCATGGCAGGGAAATGCTAAGAAAATACTGTAATGTTTCTAGCAAACCCAAGAAAGAAAAAAAAATATCACATGCAAGTGATTCCTTGAGGTTTCAAAATACCTCTAATAAAATAACAGTGCAAATGCTAACGGCAACCGAACTCTGCAGCTCGAGCTTGAGTTCAGCATTGCATTCAGCAAGTGTGTTGCATTAAATTCAAATCAGGGCATTCTCTTCAGCAAGAGAGTTTACATGCAGTGTGTTTTCAAGTATAAAAGTGATTAAATACAGCAATGTAATGGAAAATATCCTAAATCCAAGCAATGAACCGTAACCAAACCAAACAAGAGGAAAAACAGAAGAGAAGAACACAGGCCAGGAAATGAAAAGAGACAGGAAGCTAGCAAACAGATGCACTGAGAAATAAACAGACAATAAGCAAAGTGCAGTGTAATGGTCAACAAACAATGAGCATACAGTGCACTTTAATCGGTCCCAGCCCAGTGGCGGTATGAAGGTCCGAAGCCAAACCCAGCCAATACCTTTCTTAAGAGCTAAAGCATCAGGCACCATGGTCACTGTAACCATGAAGTCCATTTCCATTCCTGAGGAGTCCTCTGTCAGAGAAGTAGAACAGGCTACAGCATCAATTTCACATGACTCCAGACACATTGCATTTCAGGTTATTATGCAACACAAATTACAGCAAGAACTTTATCATTATTATTATTGATAATGGCAATTCTGTGACTGTAACACTGTGTCTGCAAATTTGATCCTCTAGTCTAGTGTTTTTGGTATAGTTTGAATATTTTCAAATCACCCAGCATGTGTGCAGTATTACTGCATATATATGCTTTCCTCTTTTGTGTTTATGCATGTCTGTGATTTTGTTTGCATAATAACATTTAGACAATGAACATCTGACGGTTCAGTGTGTTTAAACCAGCAGGACTCTGGTTATGGTCAGCCTCCAGACTTACATGTGGTTTCTGTGGTCTCACATAGACACCCACACACACGCATATACCTCTAGACACACGATCACACATTTATATACACAGTTATAGAGTTATAGGACTCTGTGGGTGCAGACAGGAAGCACTGTTGGCCTTGGGCTAGATGGATGTGACAAATAATGCAATTGAGAGATTTAGTGAAGTCATGCTTTTTTATGTGAACATTGTGGCTCTGAACTTCAGCTCTGTGGAAAAGCTATTGAGCAAACAAAAGTGTATGTCGGTGTACTGCAGTAAATTGTTTTATTACTGCCGTACATATTTCTGTTTTGATAAGCATTTTATGGCCTATGAATTTTCTGTCAAAAACGTACCTTCTGGATAACAGTTCAATATTCCCTCTGGGTCCAGAACCGGAAAACCATATTCATCTGTTTTGGAGAAGGTTCCAGGTGGACATGTTGGGTATGGCAATTCAGTGGTAAAATCCTCTGTGGTCCATTCAGTGGTGGTGGGTTCAGGTGTGGTAGTGGGCGCCATGGTGGTGGTGGTGGTGGAGATGGTCCTGAGGCGAGGGCGGTCCAAACCAAGTACAGGTTTCCCTCCAACCATGAGGACCTTGTCTTTAGGGTTGACCACAGGTTGGCTATCTCTGCCATGGCCAAACAGAGCAATACCATCCTGGCTTATCAAGGGACTGCCCATGTGATCTGGTGGCGGGTGAATGGATAAAAATGAAGCTGTAGTAATAGTAATATCTAACAGATGTCTTTCTTCTTGTAGACCTTGACATTGGTACACATGTGTACTTGAAAGTCTTCATAATTGGTTAGATATTGTTGATTTAACCATTGATGGTTAATCATGGTTGATTTCCATAAACCGTGGATATAATTATTTCTGATCTGATTCAATCTTTCATGCCTTTAGGTGGTTTGGCCAAACCTATAGATTTTCCTGTCTCATAGGTTTATTTTCTTTCAAGCCTAATGATGGCCTCTTTTAAACACACTGACACCTCTTGGTGCTTCATATTTAAAATGACAGTGAAAAGCTCTAAAATGCAAAATCAATACTTTGAATGAATTTAAGATATTATGCCAGCTTAATTTCTCATGGGATAACAAGGGAACAGGCCTCACCTGGCCATGAAATTTCTTGTTAGTTAACTGGACTGAGAAAAATTATTTTGATCCTCTGAAAATAGAGTAAAACAGTCTGTAAAAATGGCTGTAATTCCTAAAAAAGTAATGCAAAAATATTTGTAAGGAAGCTTAATGCTGAAAATCTGCACTCCAAACACATCTTAATTATTTGAGTTATAATTCACTATAGCAGTGCACACAGGCAAAACTACAAAAACCGTGTCTGTGTCCAATGAATTATGAAATGGTACATTTTTTGATGGCCAAACTGAAGATGTTTACAATAAGAATAGTTGAAGTATTTCACCAAAAATAGTGCGTCCATCCTCTCCGAGCACCACTCTTTTGGGTTTGCCCTGGGAGTCCTGGAGAACCTTTCCATCCCCGTTCATAAGAACCCCCTGCTCCAAGTCTACCACCTAAAGAAAGAAAAATGTCAGCAAAATTGATGGAGCCTCATGTGATAACCATGCCTCATCCTGACTGTTCCTTAGTGACGTCATGCTCATATTCAAAACTTGTTCTCATAAACATATTCCTTCAGTCAACAGTTTAAGTGGGAACAACTGGTGGGTGGAATTTCAAAGACTTTTTAAAGAGATGAAAATATTTCCACATTTGGTGCTTTGAAAGATGACAATGTGGACAACATACTCCAACATACTTTTTTGCTGCAAGTAAAATTAATATCAACCACTGGCAACTTTTGCTTAAGTGCAATGGTGATAAAACAAAACCACAGGCACAGCTCACGTTACATCTGATGAACATTATGTTTGTCATCATTACTGTACAAAAAAACATATTGTGGTTTATTTGTTCTGTGCCAGAAGATTTTGTGGAAAAAGGAATCTAACTACCTTTGTACAGAGCCAAGGTAACTGTCACCCTTTCTCCAGTGTTTATGCTAAGCTAACCTAATAGTCCCTTGGATGTAACTTCATTTTTATCATGGATATATAAGAGCCGTATCAACCAAATCTGACTCCCAAAATGAAACACATTTCCAAACAAATGTTTCTTAAAATTAAGAAACTGCAGTGCATCCATCCATCCATCCTTTTCCGCAGGGTCGTGGGGCCAGCAACCTAAGCAGAGAAGCCCAGACCTCCCTTTCCTCAGCCACCTCCACCAGCTCATCCAGAGGGACCCCAAGGCATTCCCAGTTTAGCCAAGAGATATAATCTCTCCAGCGTGTGCTGGGGCTGCCACAAGGCCGCCTCCCGGTAGGACATGCCCGGAACACCTCACCCAAAAGGTGCCCAGGAGGCATCCTGATCAGATGCCCAAACCACCTCAACTGACGCCTTTTGATGTGGAGGAGCAGTGGCTCTACTCTGAGCCCCTGCCAAATGGCTGCACTCCTCACCCTTGCTCTAAGTGAGAGGCCACCACCTTTCAGAGGAAGCTCATTTTGGCCGCTTGTATTTGCGATTTTGTTCTTTCGGTCACTACCCAAGGCTCATGATGATAGGTGAGGGTAGGGATGTAGATCGAAAGGTAAATTGACAGTTTGTCCCCCAGCCCTCTGGTGGACAAACTAGGCAAAGTCAATGCTCATATGTGCCTAACTACTCGCCCCAGCATTTAAAAGTCACAGCCCTTGCTAAATTAAAGTACGTATACAGAAGTTACTGGTGCAAAGACGTTATAATGTCTTTGAACCTTACGATGGCTAGCAAATAAGCTGTTAGGAACACCCTCTACTCAAAAAATTGTTGAATGGTGTTTCCTATCTTGCTTTTTACATTTTTATTTATTGACCATTATAAATGATGACACTGATAGACTGAAGTTGATAATATCAATCAATAACACTGGCTCGCCAAAAAACAGTTGGGCTCTAGTTAAAAGTGTAATTATTTAATTAAATATTAACCATGAGGACATGCTTCTGCTCAAAGACTCAGAAACAGATGAAACTAAGGTCACTGTATTAAACATAGTTACCCATTTTGTTCCATCTGGTCCAGTGACAAACCTTTGACCAGTGGCCTTGCTGGTTCCATGAGAGGAAGACAACTCTTTATCATTTGTTGCTGTCAGATTGGGTCGTCCGTTTTTACCTGATCATTACAAAACAAAAGCAGAGTCGTCATGTTAGAAAACTATTTGTCACAGAATTGTGTGTGTGTTTTTTTTTAAATCAATGTAAAAAAAATTTCAAGGAGATTCAAGTAAAACTTTAAAACACATGCAGATCCAAATTGACTTTACCATTTCCATTGCCAGGTTTGATTCCTCTGCCATTATTCTGATTCCCCCTAATCATGGAATAGCGAGGTCTACTCCCATTGCTCCTAAAGCTGTCTCTAGACGATGATGATGGGGATGATGAAGAGTGGGAGTTGCCTCCAATCAATCCCCCTGTCCTTGTCACAGTAGTGCCACTGCTAATGTCACGATCCGAGGTCAGCACTGGCTGGGGTAAATTTGAGGAAGAAGCGAAATCAGATGATGATGAGGTAGAGTCACCTGTTGATGAACCCATTCTAGAGTTCTGTGATGGTTGCATTCTTAAAGGAAGCCTAGACCCACCAAAGTGCCTGTTTGGTAGGAGAGGCGAGCGAACCCTTCCATTTACCCCTACACCAGGACGACGCTGAGTTGGAGAGACTCCAGAGGAAGTGCCAGGTCTGATCCTGGATGAAGTTTCTCCTGTATCCACACTTACATTCTCTTCTGCATTTTTGTGGGGCTCTGCTGGAGTGATGGGAGGCTTATTCTGAACTGCTCTGGGGTCTGCAACTTTATCATTGTCCCCACTGATTTCTCCATTCTTGCTATTGAGATAATCCTCATAGTTACTTTTTTCATTAGTAATTTCTTTGTGGCTGGGCTTGCTGGAGTCACTGCGTCCACTTAAGGAATGATGACGATCAGAATTTGAAGATGATGATGGTGAAGAAGAAGATGTTGAAGATGAGGTAGTTGAGTGTCTAGTGCCACTAGTTCCTATATTTTGATTGGTCAGTGATGGTTTAACCGAATTTGCTCCAAAACCATTCTTTAGTGAGTCCTGAGTAGAACGAGTATTTGTATCTTCCCTGGTCTCCTGTACTGAGGGCACTCCAGCAGCACCTGTAGCTCCTGAGACTCTAGTAGTCGTTCCCCTCAAAACTGGTCTGCCAGCCCCAACAGAGGATGATACCCTGGTCAAAGGAACCCTACTATCCTGTCTTGCAGATGATGTTCTTGTATCTGAATTGAATCTGCCTGGGTACTGACTAGCTAGCCAAGGGAATCTTTCAGCAAATGAAGCACTGATTCTGGTACGAGAAACTGCTGGTTTTTCTTTAGTTCCTTCATCCCTTTCCTCATCCTTCTTCATCGGCTTCTCTGTGGGTCGTGTTCTGGTAGTTAAAGTAGGCTCCTTAACTTTAGTTAATTCTCTTTCTGTGTTTCTGTGATTAGTGTCACCATTTCCTTCTGCGTGTGATATGTCTTGCTCGGGCGATGCTTGAGAACTCTGTGAGTTGTGTGTATCATGTGAACTTGCAGAGCTTTGTGAAGTTCTTTGAGATAATCCTGATGTAGATGCAGTGGAAGGGTAGTTTGCATTTCTCTGTGAAGTGGCTGGATTTGTCACTTGCAAAGATGTTGAGCCATGAGACCTAGATTCTAATGTGGAGCGTGACTTGTCAAAATGATAGGGATCTGAGGTATCCTGGCTGTTGGAAGAGCTCCCTAAATCTGACTTTGATGTTGACGGATTTAAAATATTTGACTTTCTGTTGTTTTCTGGTAATGTGGCCTGTGATGTTGTGGAAGTATGTCTACTTGAAGTTACCTGACTCTGAGTTCTGCTTGGAGAACTTGACTGTGAGATGATCGGAAGTTTGTGACCATTCAACATTCGGGTTGAATTCCCTCGTAACAAGCTTCCAGGATATCTTCGGCCTAAACCATACCTAGAGCCAAAACTAGAGCCACTGGTGCGTCCTGCTGAAGTAGAACTTCTACCTACAGATGTAATGTGAGTCTGCTGTGAATTGTTTGGTTGTGCAAGTGATGTGGAGGGTTTTGCCTGTGTTGTGCTCGATTTATCATAAACACTTTTCGACTCTGGATATGCGAGAGCTACATAGTCCTTTCTGCTTGCTGCAGATTCTTGAATAAGTGAGGTAGAAGACAGTGAGGTTGTAGAAGGGGATGATAAGGAAGATGAGGAGGAATCCAAAGAAGAAGAACCAGTGGAAGAAGAAGAAGATGAAGAAGAAGAACCAGTGGTAGATGAAGAAGATGAACCAGTGGAAGAAGAAGAAGATGAACCAGTGGATGAAGAAGAAGTCGATGATGATGAACCAGTGGAAGAAGAAGTGGATGAAGATGAACCAGTGGATAAGGAAGAGGTATCCTTGGATCCTACTTTTTTATGGACCCTGATCTTAATTGGCCTTCTTTTAGGTGGATAAAGATGACCAGAAGCAGGTTTAGTTGGAGAAGGTGTCAAAACCTTGAGGCTGGGGCTTTCAGTAGTCAGGGGCTCTACATCATATTTTTCTTCATCCTCAGATTCAGGGGAAACATCATTATCTTGTTCTTTAGGATCTGGAATAACTTCCATAGGTGTTGTGTCTTCTACTGAAGGTGGCGTTGTGGGTATTTTGTCTTCCTCTTCCTCATTGTTCTTAGCTCGTCTTCTAGCAGAGTTTCTGTTTCCTGTATTCCTAACTGAACCCCTGACAGAAGAGAAGATGCTGTGATAGGAGCGTGTCTGGGAAAGTGGACGATAAGGCTTGTTGGCAGGCGCTTCATGGAGCGGCTGGGTTTGTGTGGTTGGTTCTTCTGGCACTTCTGTTGATCGGAGGTCTGATTCATCATGGTCAGTATCCTGTTTGGTAGGTGTATCCTGCTTGGAAGGTGTATGTTCAGTTCTGCGACTGTCTGTGTTTTTTGAGAACGTTGAGGCTGCACTGCTGCCTGTCAGACAAAAGTGGTAATGGCAATGTTCATTTAGAATGCACAAGTCTCAAACTCACACACAATAATAGCTCAGTAGCAATAGTGAATTTCTGTGTAGACAGCAACAGATTTGCAATAGATGGCAATAGATTTTTACAGATTTATCACAGTTAATTGCCGTATTATCACAAACATATTGGGTGCAGTTCACAGCTTGACCCGATTCAATCCCAAACTGATAGCAGATTAATAGGAGACTAACCCACATCTTATTGCTGTTTTATCACTGTCTTGACACACTAAAGATGCTTTTGCACATGACCACAAGTGGTCTCAGACCTGGTCCCCATCTTCAAAGCAACAACTTCAAAAACAACAAAACTGCTTGTTTCCCTAGTGTGACTGCAGCATTATAGAGTCAAACATGCTTACGTCCCGGCATGGCAACACTGAAGGCCTTGCTCTGCGGTCCATGTCCCCTCCTGTTGGTGGCTTTAATCTTGAAAATGTAACGGTCTCCAGGTGTGAGGCCATCTATGGTGGCAGTCATGGTGCTGCTACGGTATGTCAAGCTTTTCATTCCAAAAGGTTTCATAGCAGGAGCATAAGACAAGATGTACTCTGTTTAAAAGGACAGGAACATTGGTGGTGAGATCATTCAAGAGAAAATACTGCCTCGCTATTTCAACACAAGTCTGGAAAGCATTAGTCGTCTTTCTTTAGTGGTTCTAACAGTGACCATAAACTCAGCAAAGATTAGTTCTGTGACATCATCATTGCTGTACTTTGAATATTTGTAGGGCATACCCACAGATACTGCATCCATTATCATTTTGTGTGGAAAAATTTATGGCCAATAGAGAACACCAATGTAGGGCATGTAATCATGGCAGAAAAGTAAATACTGCCTACATTTCTTCTTCATGATGATCACAATAGTTCAACAAAAGGGTCTGTTTATTTCTCAAAAAACAAACAAGCATTTGTTTAAATTTGACTTTAATTATTTTGGTCTGACCTCTTATCCTCCCATTGGGTTCTTCAGGTGGATCCCAGGTTGCTACAACAGCAGTCCCTTTTCCTCTTAATGGCTTGACCTCAAAGTTCTCAGGTGGCCCAGATGGTGCTTGTAAAAGTAAATGGAAAGACAGGGTGGAAAACGAGTAGCAAGACAGAAACCATGGGCAACAGAAAGTTTGAAGGGTGAGGAAATTGCTGCTTAAAGCATGTTAAAACAGTAAGGATATTTGTGCCAGAAGGCTTTAACTGAGGAAAATATTACTGCCATACATTGTCAGAAATTGCCCCCTGAGATCGTGTATGAAGGAGATCTGAACTGTGAGCCAGTCCGTAAATGCTGACATTCCAATGAACTGCAGCTCAGGAGTTTAAATGCGGCATTAAAGATTCAATAATGGGAGCACAGCAGCCAAACACAGAGTCATATATCAAAACCGAATAATAGGCAGTGAATGTGAAGAGTTGTGGTATGAGGAAATACGTTTAAAAGGGTTACGCAAGAATGAATTGCCTTTTGTAAAAACAATCATTTCTCTTTTGATTTTCTAGAAAAGAAAGTTTTTGGCCGTCTCTTCATTTCTTCCGCACAGTCACTGCCCCTTAATGCATCAGTAACCAGCACTACAAGATATCTCGTAGGCAATTCTCAGCATACAGGGTCAATACATACCTGACTCTGGAGTCCTCTGAAAGACGGAGACGCTCCACTTGCTGTGATTTTCCCCCTGAGAGATTCTGACTGAGAACTCATACATGCTGTCAGCAGACAGGGTGTCTATCAAAATTCTCCTTTGCGTGCTGTCCTTGTACTCCCAGCGTGCTGACTCACCCTTCTCTCTGTACCTAACTGTGTATGATCTGAGGAATAAAAGAACATGTTTTATTCCATTGAGAGGGATGAGAATTCACTTTTACTCAGTCTCAGTTTAAAATTTCTTTGTTTTACTTTAACACTTTAACGGAGCCCACCTGGATGCCCCAGGGGCAACCTTCCCCATCTCGACAGCAGGGTCAATCCAGGAGATGAGGACTGATTTAGGAGACATGACCCTGACACTGATGTCCTGCGCCTCATGTTCAGGTGGTGCTGGACAACAAATAAATATTGAAATTATAATACAGGATATAGGTCATCCTCTGGCTTCTTCTTAACTTTGGCAATGTGGTTTTGCAGAATGAAAAGATTTTATTTGTAGCCATTGGTTAAATCCCATAACTTAATTTCATTATGGAGTTTTCCATCTGGGCTAAATAATTTTTTCTCTGGGGATGCTGGAGTGCCAGCAAACATGTTCTTTGTCAGTTTCTTTTGAATGTGACATTTGTTCCTAATTTGTGGTTGTGAGGTACGTTGCAAATGTACTGGCAAAGGTTCACTTAATGTTCTAAACTTCGGACACAAGGTGGCAACATCGCGAAGAATAACGGTTACCCCTTCGAGATTTTGCCAAGTGCAGCTTGATCACTGGTTTGTATTGCGTTGGTTTTACATTAGTTTGATTTGCACCAAGCCGGAGATGCGGTGATGTGAATCTGGTAAAACTTGGTAAACATGCCGGTAATGTGTTGAAATATTTTTGTGTTAATACTTTAAAGAGGTTATCAGACAATATTTTAACAAGAGGGTGTATATGTTTGTTACTGTTGGTCTTAGTGACCAATAGTGTATCTGGAGAGTGGGCTAAATGTCCTCACATGTGTAGCAGGACAGGAAGTGTGCAGTCTCCAGAGTATCCAAATGTGAACTTAGTGAAACTGCTGTGAAATATAATTGCTTGTAGGTGTTTTACTGTTATTTGGTAGTTTTGGCTTGGCATTAATTTGTTCTTCTATTTGTTTCTGTGTGTAGTCAGACCCACTGCCATATTTTTCCAGCGTATTTTTCACACTTTTTGTGCATTTGTGTTTTACTCTTTGTGTCTTTGTGTGCCATTAAAGTCCTGCAAGAACCCTATTATTGTGTCCCATGTGGCAAATAATTTCCCGGGCTACATATATTCAGTAGGAAAGGCAAGACAGAATGATTCTCTATAAACCTGCTGGTACCTGGTGTGGTTGTTTTGGTTGTGCCTGCTCTGCTGGCGGGTGCACTCTGGCCCTGGGCCTTCTGTGCCTGCAGTGACACCACATGAACGGACTCAGATGCTATGAATAAAAAAGGGATACCAGGCACGGCCAGGGTTTACACTCTGGAAACTAAAGATAGTACAAACAAAATGTATCCTCTTAGCTAAATTATGCTCAATAAGAAAGAAACAAAGAAATAAAAAATTAGCATCAATCAAAATGATCTTGCTTGCTTTTTTATTGCAGGTTTGATTGCTGTAATCATGCTACAATAATTCATTGTCTGCTACCTAGCAACCACAGTTGTGGTCAGAAGTTTATATCCTGGGCATGAACTTTGTAATAATTTGGGGCTTTTACTAATGTCTTTGAACTGTTGATTTTCTATGGTGTAATGATTGCACAGTATACATCTTTAATAACTTTAAAAAACAAGACTTGGGTGCACAACTTAGAATTTTTTTAGATTTTCTCAAATCCACACAGAGTCACAAGTATATGCATAGTCTTAAATATGTACATGCAGTCACATAAATCTTTTAATAAGTGGCGCTGAAGCCTGTACAATGTCTTTTAAATTGATGAGGTCAAGCCCTATTAACTTCTCATTAGTGATCCTGATTGACTACAACCGGTAGTTTCTCTTTGGCAGCATAAAAATAATTAGTTTGACAGCGCTCATTGGATTGACTAATACTCAGAACAATGAGAAAGTCCAAGGAACTCAGCGAAGCTCTAAGCAGGAGAATTGTGGACTTCCACAAGCTGGGAAGGGCTCTTGGAGCCATTTCTAAACAACTGGGGATTCCAAGCTTGTCAGTTCAAACAACTGTATGCAAGTACAAGTTATTCGAATGTGTCACCATTTTGCCGAGGTCTGGAAGAAGACCCAAACTGTCACCACTGGATAAGAGGTGACAGTCAAACCTAAGAATACTGTACCAACTATCAGCCATGGCGGTGGTAACTGTACAGCTGACTGTTCCAACAGGACAGTGATCCCAAACACACACAGGAAGAGACGTGAAATATCCAGCTAGAATCATGCCAGAAGCTTGTTGATGGCTACCTAAAGAAGAACAACTTGCTAAGGGACATTTAACCGAATATTAGTGAGGTTGAATGTATAGTTTTGAGCCTGTGTGGATTAGAGAATATCTAAAATAAATGTAAACTTGTGCACCCAATTCTTGTTTTTTTAAGTCATTAAAGATGTATGCTGTACAATACACATTTGAAAGTTGCAGATGACAAATTTATGAAAAACTTCTGACCACAACTGACCATAAAACATGTTCACATCTCTGCCTCAGCATCATATTTTGCTAAAAACTAAAGATTTGTCCATTTCATTTAGTTTTTAGTAGCTTTAGTAGTAGATGATATTGGCCCTCTTACTTAGTTTGTGCGCAAGTCGATTTCTCTGGTCAGACTGAGGCTTGGTGTTGTGTTGGGGTCTCCTTTCCAGCACAGATGCTCCAGCAAAAACTCTCTCTGGCTGCCTGTGACCTGAGGAAGACTGAGGTGCCCTCCTGTGTTTCCTGGTATTAGGCACACCTGACGGCTGAACCTTCATGTCCATCCTGGTTGCCCGCTTTATGGAGGAGTGATTGCGGGGTGCCACTATTTGTGAAGACCTTACTGGACCTGCTGATGGATGATAATGAAGGGAAAAAATTCAGAGTGCACTGGAGTTCATTTTACAATCCCAATGTCCATAATCTGTGTTTTGTGCTAGGTTTTCCTTCTGGGACCTCCTAGAAACTCTATCTTCCATGGAAAATGTTCCAACTTAACTGCTCCATTCAAGACACATCCGCTCATTGATAAACATATAATTACTTGTCACACTGATCCAACACTGCCTGTAAGCATGGCCACTTGTCAGAAAAGGGAAATGATGAAGAACTGCATCATGTCCCCTGTCATCTGCTATAACTTCTGGTGTTCTGGTGTTCTGCTTCCTGCTTCGATCCAATGCTAGTAGTCACACCATCTTGGACAACATCTCAGACACTGACTCATACAAACAGACAATCCCCCTCATCTGGCGGCAGCGCTTAGCGATAGCATTTCCAATACAAAAACAAAAAAATATCTGCCCCTGCCCTCTTTTTTTTGTCTTCTTTCTGTCTCTCTCGGTCTGTTCCTCCCTTTTCTATTTCCTATAATCACTTTCAGATGGGAAAGATCTACTCTGTTTCCCATCAGGACAGATGCGTGCACAGCTGGGTGAGTACTGATAAGTCAGCTGATGTAAAAAGGTAAACGTGATGCATTTCAAAGGTCTAAACAGTATTTTAATGTAAGCATTTATAATCTATTTAACATGTAGGGAGAGCCAACTGAGAAAACAGGTGTTTAGGAGAGGCCACCATATCCAAAAGTGGCTTCGACAAAGATGATGGGATGAGGAAAATCACAGCATAAAGACCACCATGAAGAAAATAGGTGTGTTTCTTGTTGTTTGTTTGTTTGTTTGTTTGGTTCAACTTGTATGACTGTATCTCCGGTCTGTCCTGCCAGCACAGCTGAGTAAACTTCTTCCCTTTGGATTTAGAGAGCACTGATTATTTGTGTAGTAATGCCCCTTTTCTGAATCCTTTTCCTGTCAGCTTTGCACGATTTCACATATTTCCAGCAAGGGAATTGTGAAATTAACTGTTGTTGATCACAGATTTTAAGAAGGCTTGGGAATTAAATTGTGAGCATATAAAAACATACGACAGTCTTGTGAAAATTAAGTTTTCATTGAATTCTGTTCTACACCCCATGATTCAAGAGCTTGTAGAACCACCTTTAGCAGCAATAACTTGAAGTAATCGATTTCTACGTGACTTCATCAGCCTCTTGCCTCACTGTGAAGGAATTTTGGCCCATTCCTCTTTAAAATGCTGATTCAGTTCATTAAATTTTGTGGGCATTTGTTTATGCACAGCTCTCTTAAGGTCCCACAACAGCATTTCAGCACTTTGACTGGGCCATTGAAACGCCTTAATTTTCCCCCCAGACTTTCTTATTATTATCCTGTTGCATAATTAATTTATGGCCAAGCTTTAGGTGTCAGACAGATGGCCTCATATTTGACTCTAGAATACTTTGGTATGCAAAGGTGTTTAGGGTGCCCAGCTTGTGCAGCTGCAAAACAGGCCCAAATCATCACCCCTCCACCACCGTGCTCCAAAAATGATGTTGAAGTTTGTGCTGGTATACAGTGTTTGGTTCTTGCCTAACATTGTCTGGTTTAGCCAAAGAACATTGCTCCAGAAGTCTTGTTGTTTATTCAGCTGCATTTTTGCAAAGGTAATATGTGCTGTCATGTTATTTTTAGAGAGAGAAGAGGATTTCTCCTGGCAACCCTTACAAACAAGCCATACTTATAGTGTCATTCACTTTAACATTAAACATGCTGAGGCCTGCAGAGTCTGAGATGTGGCTCGTGGGGATTTTGGAGTTTCTCTGGGCATTGCACAGTCTGACCTTGGGGTGAATTTGCTGGAATGTCCATTCCTGTGAAAATTGGCAGCTGTATTGATTGCTATCCACTTGTAATAATCTTTCTCACTGCAGAGTGATGGATCCAAATGTTTTTTGGAGATGGCCTTATAACCCTTCCAATCCCAGATTCAAGGACAGCCACAATTGCTTCTTTAAGATCACTGCTGATGTCTTTCCTCAAATAGCTCCAGCTCAGCAAACTGCCGGCTCTGCTGTTATAGAGGTGCTCACACTTGCGGATGGTCAGTATTTGATTAGCAGCACTTGGCTCCTGTTTATCTTCTAAATTTCAGTGGAAACTGTTTGGGTGTATTTAGTTTTTCACAGGATTGACCTTATCGCGTGGGTGAAAACACAGATACAATACACAATGCAGTGCTTATTTGCTTAAATTATTAACTTGTTAAAGGCCTAACTAGAATGACCATGTGTTCACGTTCTTTTCATGGTCATTTATCTCTATCTGCACTAATTCGATAAGTGGGAAAAAAAAAAAAAAAGAGTCTGATTCATTGCTTTTGTATTTTTTTGTAAACATTGTTCACCATATGACTAGCCAGTACCCTTTGCCAGTTCAATCTCATCCCAATCCACATCCATCTGATACCATGGATAACTTAAAACAGAAAGATTCCCATTTGGTTTTAATCAGACATCCTTTTTCCCCTCTCTGGAAAGCTGTCACAATGCATAATTTGGCCCAGGTCACAATGCCATGGACCACTAAGCCACCAACTTGACGGTGCTCTTACTGCCAGATTCCTTATGTCTTTTCCTGGAAGCTCAGTGGACCGAGGTGCTATGAGGCTTGCCTGCTGACAGACATATCATGGCAACAACAGACACCTCAGTGAGTTCAGACTGAAATGCCCAAGAATGTCACTGTTGTGTCTTTGGATGCTGTGATCTGAACAAAGCCAGACTTTAAACCACCGTCTTCGACATTTCGCAACCTTAAAAAAGAAGTATAAACGTTGCAAACAAATTGGTATGTTTGGGTCTCATACATGTACTTGCTCGCTTTACCGACGGTTAAATTTATACAAATAATTCCCAGTCAATGGCAAATGTTTTCCTGCCAGCAGAGGTAATCAATTCAGCCCGGAGTCAAAATATACAACTCTAATGCTGATGCCGGTGCCATAGCTCACATATTAGCATACCAAGCTATTAAATAGCGGTGTACTTTAACTGACTTTTACAGAGGTGAGAAAATTAGCATCGATCTTAATGTAAGACCCATATGAAGTTGCCAGATATTACATGGCAGTATTTACAATGAACTGTTTCACCAAAGAGCAACATTCAGTTAGCACATGTGCTAGCTCATTACAGTTACTTGTATTTGTCATCCACAAAGTACAGGTTAATGGGATGAAATGAGCTATTAATGTTAGCCAATAATGAGATTATTTTATCAAGTAATAATAAATTTTTAGTTGATAGTAAATGAGACATCTAACATTTATAACATTTGCTACTTCTCTTTTAGACCCTTTCTTTTCACTTGGCTTTCTTCTGCTTTTCCAGAAGGTTTGTTTTGGTCTCTTATTCACCAGAGTAAATCAACAAATATGATTAGCTATGTTCCTGGAGCAGCTCTGCCTCAAACAAATAAAACTGAAACTCCAGAGCAAAATTGTGGTTAGCACTGCTGCCTCACAGTAAGGAGGTCCTGGGTTCCCTTGTTGCTTCTTATCCCTTGAGTAGGGAATTGAAATGGGTTTTCGCCACGTTCCCTGCCATGGTTAAGTGGTTTGGAGAGACTAAACTGTCCACAGAGACAGTATGATACATGTCTCTGTGTCACAGACTAGAGAGCATTTACTTTTACATACTGTAAGCTCAAATGCCCCATAAAGCTACATAAAAGAAAGTACAGTACTGTGCAGAAGTCTCAAGCCACCCTTTTTTCTTCAAATGAAAATGAGAGATTGGTGCAGTGCTTTACTAAAACATACATAGAAATACAGTGTATAAGGTAAAAACTGAGATTTTACAATTCCAGCAAACCTGTAGTTTGAAATATTTTTATAGCCACCTTTATCCAACACAGCCTGAACTCTCTGAGGCAGCTTTCTTGTAATTTCTTTAAGTAGTCTTCAGGAATACTTTTCCAGGCTTCTTGAAGGAAAATTAAAGTAATTATTTGGATTTTAGCTACCTTAAGTTCCCCTTTCTGTCAAGATGATCCTGCAGTGCTTCAATAATGTTTAGATCCAGAACGTTGGGGAGGCCAATCCATGACTGATAATGTACCTGAAAAACTTCTGTCTTTTACTGTATTGGCAGTGTGTTTGCAATCATTGTCATGCTGAAAAATGAAGTTGTTTCAATCAGACTCTTTGCAGATGGTGTTGCATGGTGGCTCAAAACCTGACAGCATTTTTCTGCATTCATAAATCATCCACACCACTGGCTGAAATGTGGCCCTAAACCGTGGCAGAGCCTCCACCATGTTGTACTGGTCACTGTTGACACTCAGTGTCGTACTTCCTCCGTATATATTGATGATGACTGGACTAATCAGACTAATTTGGATTAATCAGTCCATAACACTAACCTGTTGCGGCTGATTTTCAGTCCAGTTCCTGTGTTACTTGGCATTCATCGGCCTTTTCTCCCTGATTCCCTTCCTTAAGAATGGCTTCTTGACAACCACCCATTTCTGATGAGACTTTGGCGAAGAGTAAATGGATCAACGGAAGGGTCAGCTGCGTCTCTCAGGTCCTGTGTCAAATCTTTGCTGGATTTTTTTCCTATTTCTAATTATACCTTAAGGACATGACTTTCAGACACTGTTCATCTGCTGCAGTTAGGTTTTTGCCATTTGTTAGGTCCTCCACTTCCTGCGCACACACTACATACTATGCTGAGATACTGTATGCTGAGTTTTCAGCTAACAATTCAAACTGTGTTATCTTTGGCATTTTTCAAAGATTGAACTAAAGAAATGGGAACAAATGATGTGTTTAGGTGACAGTCTGCCAGTAACAAAGTGCCAAAAGATACAATTTAAAATAGCTTTTTTGCAAAGCTGTTTCACTGGTTCACAGTTAGGTGCCATTTTATGCTTCATATTCATAGATTCGGTGTTTAGGGGTTTAACAAACAAAAAAGAGTCCTCTGAAAGTGGTCAGGTACAAGGACTGGATTGAAAATGAGTGTAAAAGCAGCCAATGTCCAAAGAAAGAACTTAGAGAGCACTTAAAGTGAGTCTGGCTTCTTGGAAGCAAAATATAAACAAATTAGGGGTGAGAGTTGATTTTTGCTTATTTGACAGAGCACTTACAATATACCTACAACTTAAAGTGCTCGCTTTATGGATATTCTGGGAAGCCTGGCTTACAGCAGTCTGTCTCTTCTTGTTTTCTTTTGATTTCAGTCCACTGAATTCTCTGACAGGTAAATATCTGATAATTGCTATGACAACATCGTCAAAGGTAACACGCTACAAAGCAGATCTTAAATATGGCTGACTTGTAGGCAAAACACATCTCGCTAAATCGGCAGAAATGTGCACATCAGAGACAGCTGAGTGTTTCTTTCTATCTATTAAGAAACATCTTTCAACTGAAGACAGAGAATTCAAGGGTTTCTTTCATTGCTACACTGCCAGCTAATAATTTCAGCTACTTGCTTCTAAAGGATTTTTACCAAATGATTTGACACACAGTATGTGGCTCAGACGCATATAATGTTGGTCATAATGCTCTGAGATCAGGTTTACCTGTTGATAAATTGCTGACAGGTGCACCGCCCAACACAGCAAAGCCATCCAGGTTAACCCACTCAGGGTCTAAAAACAAAAACACAGGGTATCTGGATAAATTATCTAGTAATTAAGCATTTTGTAAATAAAAATAAAACAGGTTTTCTAAATATTTCATATCATATCAGGTCAACTTTTGCCTTTGTTGCTCTAGCTGTGGCCGACCAGACACATTAATGATGTGGAAGCAAACAGCATGGGGTTATTTATGACAGCTGATGCAGCTCTCAGGGTCCTGAGGGAACAACACATGATCTGCAAGGAATTTCTGGAAAGGCAACAGTGAGACTCGGCTCAGTTGCCAGATTT
The DNA here is from genome assembly GCA_015052665.1 of Apistogramma diplotaenia. NCBI lineage: Eukaryota > Metazoa > Chordata > Actinopteri > Cichliformes > Cichlidae > Apistogramma > Apistogramma diplotaenia. The sequence continues at coordinate 51,117 of VOQJ01048020.1, read as the reverse complement.
TTTAGATTTATGTGAACTGCGCTGGAGCTGGAGAGACCACGGTGGCCACCAGAAGTTGTATTGGGCAGCACACGGGAACACAAACACACAGGCATCTGTAGATGCTTTTTTGAAAACGCACAGACAACGCATGACTTCATCACTTGGCACCACCCTATCCATCACCACAACCACCACTAGACACACATATGCTGCACACATACACACACACACTATAAGTGGCCACAACACAGGATTATAGGAGCAGGGCTGGGCCGGCTGCAGACTTCGAGTCGCTGATGAAGTACGGTGCCAAGGACAGAGGAAAATGAAATAATGACAAAAGCAGGCTAGACTGTGTCAATGACCCAATGTGTATCCATGTATGTATATAGAAACATAAGGACTTGACTTAAGTTTTACAATGTGGGATTAGAAATTACCAGAAGAAGCTATTAAGACCTAAAAATAAGGTCTTGTTCCGAAGCCTTAAAGAACAACTGTCTGCTGAGCTAGATGATGATAGCCTGTCACGCACATCACCCCTGGTGTGCTTTCCCTCTGGCAAACATTTAGGACAGCACATCCAATTATGAACTAATCCACAGATAGAGAGAAATTAGTCATCATTAATCAAGTATGCATACACATGCACGTTTATACACCTCACCATCTTGATTGTCTACTTCTCATTCCCTGCTTCATTCTTGGCGCTCGTCTTGAGAAAGTGCAGAACTGTGAAATTTCAAAGCTCACTTCACGGTTTAAGGCAAACCTTATTTGCTTGCTCTGTGTCCATTTACATCCTTCTGGATTACTTTTTTTCCCCCTGTCTAGCGGCTCTACTAGCACTCACATCCCCATTAGTTCCAGTTAATTTGCTGGCATAACTTCAACATGGTTATTGAATCATGACCACTTGATTTTAACATCTCACATTCTCATCCAGCTCTTTTTGGACACTTTTTGGATTGTGTCTTACCTACATCCTCCAGCAGTGGAGAGCGACTGTCCTTGCTCACTTTAGTGAATCGATGAGACCTTGTGGGTTTATTGGAGCTGATCGTGAAGCGGTCCACAGGTCTTCCGTCCAGATGGATAGAAGGTTCCCAGCTATCCCCCAGGCCCTTCTCCACAGATGTTTGTTTCGCATTTTGAGGTCGAAGGGGTTTCTCTGCTGAAACACAAACCATGCCAGGATAATCTTTGGCTGTAGGGAATTTATTTAAACAGTGTTCATTTAGCATTTAGCTTTTGGCCAGTGCGGACGCTCCTTAAACATGGATTCTTTTTAATGGCCAGAAAAAGTAAGTCCCCCTAGGAAAATATCCTTCCATATCATTTTGTCCCTTTTCACTGTAAGTATGAGAACTTTACGAGAGGCAAAATCAACAATCAACTCAATGCACAGGCAAGCTCAGAATGCCTGAAAGACCACAGAAGACAACTTAAGTGCATTAAGAAAAACTTTACTTTACAACATTAACCAAGTCGAGGTCACTCTCAGGGAGGCAGGCGCATCAGTGTCAAAGTCTTCATTTACAACAAGGCACAAACCACTGGTTACACTGTGATGGTGTCCAGGGGGAACAGCCACACAAACTGGATCTTCGTCCAACAACTTACTGTATAGATCTGACTGTTCAGTGTACACTGACCAATTATCATATTTTAATATGGCAGCGTGGTAAAAAACGTATATATTTTTGTCCACCCAATAAATGCAGGTCCAATGGGCCTGTTCCAGCTCGTGTCTGGCATCCACAAGTTCTCAGGGAAGTTTTAGCTCTAAAATTCATTGTGTACACCTGTGTTGCCTGTCTGCTGTTTGAGCCAGGGCAGGTGGCATTCATTCAGGTTTTAGTGAAATCAGCTGCCTGTTCTGCTGC